>CM069922.1:30258114-30440685 GCA_036172225.1 Cryptocoryne crispatula var. balansae
GTGACCTCGTGCCCTCACTTGAGGGCACATGCGCCCTACCCTTGAGGCACGAGGGAACCAGTTTTTCACCGGGACTCTACCACTGAACCGATCGACCGGATAAGGTCGAATTTTTCGGGAACAGTGCCATGCGCCCCCACTGGGAGGCACATGCGCCCCTCAGTGGGGCGCATGCACCCTGCACCAGGGCGCATGCGCCCTGGGGTAGGGCGCAATGTGCCCTATTTTTTAGTCCGGATAGGTCTGTTCGTTCTCCTATAAATAAACTCTGATTCTGGTCATTCCAAAGGGCATGAGCACGACCCCCCAGGCATATCAAGACATCCAACCTCTCTCCTGCATTGATTTTGTGATTTTTAGAGATAGAATTTCAAGTTTTTAGAGAGATAAAAGTTGGTTCAAGAGAGAGGAAGGTTGTTCTGCAAGTGATCAGCCAGGTCTCTCTTCTTCGGCCTCTACAGCAGTGTGTGGACGTCTTCTGTCCAAACTCTCTTCATCAAAGTTCTTCCTCTCTAAGTCTTCTTCAGTTTTCAATCGACGGAACTCGATTCTTAGGTCAGGGCTGGTCGTGACAAGCGCAGAAGCAAAGTTGCGCTTGGCAGATCCTGGACTGCTGCTCGGCTTTTTCGACAACCCAGATTTGGCTATCTCTCTCTATTCTACTCAGAATCTTTCTGTTCTTTTTCCTATCTCTTTGTTTAGTGATTCTACATCCTCCTATAATTTTTTTACATTTTTTTCATTATTTTTATTCTGTTAATCCGAAAATAGAAAAAGAGGGGTTAGAGATAACCCGAATCCGGTCAGTTTCTAGTCAGTTGTGTGTTTTATGTTATTCTCTTTACATATACTCCACTTTGTCTAGTTATAATAGTCTCTTTCACTTGTTTATTTGTCTAGTTGCACAGAAAATCAAGCACCCACGCATTGAGGACTCTTCTTCATCGGCCGGCCGAAGAAGGAGAAGCTTTAACTCACACTCTTCACGCTAAGGTACACACGGTCATCTTTCAATTTAATTTCATAAATCGGAACCCACGGTTCCTGGCGACCACATGTCTTAATTTCCTTCTTCTCACCCTTCTCCCACATGACCCGAACCGTCTCTTTGGTGATCGAGCGACGCCAAGGGATGAAAGTTCGGGGATCAATGTGAGTGTGGGACTGAGGTGAGAGTTGCTTTATGTGTTATCTTCCTTTCTTTCTCATCCCTTCTTGAGGTGACGATATGGATTCACGGACTTCCCTAAAAAGGAGAAGGCCCCATCGAATTTTCAGAGTCGACAGATACCACCTACTGGTCATGTCCCACCAGTAGATGCCACCTACCGGTCATGTCCTACCAGTATATGCCACCTACCAGTCATGTAACCAAGGTATAGCACACCTCTCTTCCTATAAAAGGGGAAGCATACCTCCCATTGTAAGCACTTCCACTTTCAGAGAGCAAGATCATCTCCTTTGAGTCACCCTTGCTTCTGATCCTATGTTATAACTTTCTTCTGCTTATCGACCCCCCGGTATCAAAGCTTTGTTTAAGTGAGAAGTCTAAGTCTAGTATGTGAGTTTGTGAGTTCCACTCTAAGTCTGGCATATGAAAAGTTGTTGATCTGAGTCTTAGGCTCCACCTTTTACAAGGATCTTCACCTTGCATGAGGTTTACCTCCGCCAAGTACCACTTAGCAGGGTAAGATCTACCACTTGTACCCCATCACATGTACTTTTCTGAGTGATTGGTGAAATTCTGTGAATGCTTTGAAATATTTTCGTGTACAACAAATCTTGTGGAGCAAGTGTTATTTATGAAAAGCTTTTCCAACTCTGGTTAAGTGTGACTGCTACCAAGGTATTTAATTCAGACTTTTGATTTTACCATCATTCTGGATCCATTGCATTTCACTCTTAAGGAATACTAATTTTGGGCTAAGAGCAAAAGAATCGTGCTGGTTAGTAGAATAAGACCCAAGGATAGAGGCATCGAACGCAACCACGGTGTAAGCTTAAGGCCCAGTAAAGTAGTATCCTTAAAATGGTTAATGATGGAAAGATTTGAGCAATCCATTAAAGAATGGTATGATAAATCCAAAACTACAAGCCTAAAATACCTAGACCTAGCTGAAGTATTTGAACCTAGTACATATGAGCTTTCGCATAACATTTTTGTAATCTATGATAAAGTTTGTTTCCTGTCTAGGGTTTGTTTGCAAATTTTCAAGAGTATAATAGAAAATCAAAAAAATATTAAGAGAGAGTTAAGATATCTCAAGGCTTCCCTCCAAAACGTGGAAAAGGAAGCAGTACTTCGAAGACTAGTAAAAAAATTAGAAGTCCAGAGTCTTATCTTAGAAGTATCCAAACAACCTAGAGTCATAAAAGAAGAAACTACCAGACTGACCGAGGAATTGAATAAGAAATTTTAGAAGGTCGAGTCACTTATCCAGGAAACCTGTCAAGCCTTAGGATATTGATGTCCTCCTGGCTTGCTGTTTCAGATACTCTTGGATATCAAGAAGCTGTCAAAGCAACTGAGCAAATTGAAAGTCCATCAGTTGGTTTTGTAAAACCATCAGAATACAAAACAACAAATGCTGTTAATTTTGTTCTGGTAAAACAAAATAACACTGAAATTTACTAGCTAACAGCACTCTTTGAAAAGGTTGAGTGTACTAAGGAAATCAAGAAGCTAAGGCAAGAAATACAAAAATAAAAAGGACCTGTGGATTTATCCCAATTAATCAGTGACCTATCAAAAAGATTGGAGAAATTATCTTTAGGACAACCAAACAGTCAGGTTCGCAAGAAAGAAAACTTGAGGGCCTTTAAAGATCCAGTGTCAATCCTCAAAGAAGAATAGCAAAAGCTAAAACATGAGCCAAACAGCAACCTGATCACCAACAGTAAGGGAAAGAACTGAAACAACTACAGCTCAGAAATATCCCAAAAGTAGAGGACCAAATTTGGCATTATACGCAGAGTCAAAGAAGGATGTATGAGCTAGGAAGATGATTAAGGAGAATCATGGGATGGTGATTCAATAGAAACTTAGAATCCCACTTGGACCCAAATGAACAACTCAGAATATCTCAACACAGAAGGGCTAGCCTAGTTTTGGTAGAAGTCCTCTACACATCAGATTGGTCGAACCCGAGTACAAATGCACTAATAGGAGTGATGCTGGAACAAATGCACTAATAGTGCTAACGGATACTAGATGGAGAGATGATAGATCAATTTTCAGATCAACAAAAATTGATTTGTCAACTGGTACCCAACTTGTGTATATCTATCCTGAAGTAATGATCAATGTCCAAGACTTCTATCATAACATCCAACTCTTTATCCAAACACATGGATATGAAGAGAACTAGCGTGATGGTGATAGTAATCACCTAATTACTCAAATGATGATCGAGAGATTAGAAAACACAAGTAACACTAGTTTTGCATACAATGTAGGTCACGTTGTAGATTATCTGGCCAATGCCGGTATAAGGGCAGTGCCTGGAGCGAGCATTCAATAGAATAATTAAGAGGGGATTCAAGGAAGTACAACCTTTATGTTAGGTATGACCTCCCTGAAGAAATTACTACTGTAAGCAACCCAACAAGATGGGACACAGACAGTGAAGAAGAACCCGAAGATGAAGAAGATTGGATACCATATGAATGGTCAAACCCCAAACCATGAAGAAAATGTCACAAATTCAATTGAACAATTCACAGTTTCAGAAGATGAAACAATTACACAATTTTTATGCACCACTAAAGAAAAGATGAAATCACTAAATTAATTTTAGCCAAAGAGGAAGATTATAGTATCCCTTATCCAAAACTACGGGAAATGGAAAATCAAATACATAACATTTCATCAACAAATAATGAGGATACAGGTACATCTACTGTGTCAGTTTATAGACCTCCAACTAATTCAGCAATGGGACCTCCCAGTTACCCACCAGCAAGGACAACTGAGCCAACTAGTCAGCCAACTTTCAAACCAATGAAAAGGCTAAGAGGAGGATTTAAAGGAGGGTATAACAACGAAATGTGTACATTGCCCTCAGCCCAACAATTACAAGAAGTCATGCTAGTACTACCAAAAGATCTGGGCTTTTACATGATGTAATAGCTAGATGGGAATCTATCATGATAAGCATGGTAAACAAAAGAACATGGACCGATGGCTTAACAAAAACAAACTTTGTGAAAAATTTTCTTGGTGAAATTGAAAAGAAGACATGGGTACAGTGGAGAATGTCATATGAGATAGAATTTCAGGACCTGGTTAACCAAGCAGATGGTTTAGAAGGAACACAGAATATTCTTTTACAAATCCGGAGAGTCTTTACCTTGGAAGACCCAGTGCAAGACTCAACGGCTGAACAAGATCGTGCCTATCTTTACATTGAAAGATTAACTTGTGATCCCATCAAAAACTTTGTCCAATACATGAATGAGTACATTCGCCTAGCAGCAAAAATTGGATGAATGTATATTTCAAAAAAATTATCACAAAATTCAGAAAAATGCCACCACAAATTGGTATTGAATTAGAGGCAAAATTTAGTAAGAAATTCCCTAGAAATGTTGTAGGGGTAATGTCTCGCACACATTTTTCCTACCAATACTTAGCTGAGATGTGAAAGCAAGCTGCCTTACAAAAGGAATTGAGGGATATATCCTTTTGTAATAAAATTCCCATACTAGGATATTATGGACCAAGCAAGAAATTTGGCTTAAGAAAGGCACAAACATACAAGGGAAAACCACATAAATCTCACTAAAGATTATCAAAATAAAACACAGATTTGATAACTTCAAAGTCAAAAAATGTAAGTGTTTTATATGTGGTAATGAAGGTCATTTTGCAAGGGATTGTACAAACAGAAGGGGAGATAGAGAAAGAGCTGCAATGTTTGAACAATTGGAACTCTCCCAGGACTGGGATGTTATCTCAGTAGATCAAGATGACCGAGACACTGATAGAATTTGCAGTATCTCGAAAGGAGAAGTAGGACAAATACCATTCAGTATCAGAGCATTAGTAGAAAATATCCCATATGAAACCCTTTTCATGATAGGAACAGACTACTCAGGATGGAGGCAAAATATCAAAATACCCGATGAATAGCTTAATTGCACACACACATGTGGCAAGAAAATTAGGAAATACTTCTTGAATACAGAGAATGCTCACTTTGTAAACTAAACACAGTCAAAAAACCTAGGTTGCATTGTACGCAATGCAAAATCACTACTTACCTCACTTGTTCTCGGATATACCTAAAGAAAGAAATCAAGGTTGACCCTCCCCCACCATTAACTTTTCAAGAACACACAATGGTAAAAGAATTGTTCCAATATATAGACTATTTATAGAAAGAAAATGACAGACTAAAACAAGAAAATGAAAAACTTATGAAAGAACTATTACAAAAGGAGGCGGCAGAATTAGAACTCGAAGCAGAAGAACTTGAGTACAATCAGAGAAGGCAGGAAAAGGGAAAGCAGATCATAGAGGAAGTGAGTATACTCAGTGAAGAGTGTATGGAGTCAGAAGAAAAACAACCAACCTAGAAAAGTGATTAATAGACTCTTCAATATAAAAGTACAATTTGATATACCCAATATCAAAACTTTCATAGTTAGAGCCATCCTCAATATAGGCACAACAACTTGTTGCATTGACTCCAAATCTATTCCACAAGAAGCCACAGAAGAAAACTCATGCACATTTTTCTTCAACGGAATAACTTCTAGGCAAGCTACAAACAGAAGATTAAAAAATGGAATGATGATGATTGAAGAAAATAGGTTTAGAATCCATTTCACATACAGTTTTGATATGACCCTAGGAGATGGGATCCAAATGATAATTGGTTGTAATTTCATAAGATCAGTGCAAGGAGAAGTAAAGATCGAAAGAAATACTATATAGTATTTTAAAAATACCTCACTGTTATCAACACTGAACAAAAAATAGAAATCAAGGTGGCTATTGAAGAAGCTGAGTTAGATGAAATTGAATTCTTGGCCCTCCAAGAGTCGATCTACTTAAACCTTGGAAGAAGTATTATTACCTTCCAATAAAAATTTAGCCCAATATTCAGAAGATTAGAGGAGCCTGGCTACATTGAATAAAATACACTAAAGCATTTATCCACAAATAAGGTCACTTGTAAATTGGATATAATGAATCCAAGCATGACAATACAAGACAAACCACTGAGGTAGGTCACACCTGCTATGGAGGCTGCATTTGAAAAACACATACAAGCCTTGTTACAAAATGGTGTCATCAGGCCAAGTAAAAGTCAACACAGAACAATGGCCATGATAGTAAACTTTGCAACAACAATTGATCCCATGACTGGAGCTGAACAAAGAGAAAAAGAAAGAATGGTATTCAATTACAAAAGCCTGAATGACAACACATATGAGGATCAGTATTCTTTACCCGGCATCAACACAATTCTAAAAAAAGTGGGAAACAATAGTATATATTCAAAGTTTGATCTTAAGAGTGGTTTTCATCAGATAGCAATGGACCCGAGAAGCATTGAATGGACAGCTTTCATAGTCCCTAGAGGACTATATGAATGGCTGATAATGCCCTTCGGGCTCAAAAATGTCCCATCTATCTTTCAAAGAAAAATGGACAACTACTTCAAAGGGATAGAACATTTCATTAGTGTCTACATTGATGGCATTTTAGTCTTTTCTGCCAATGAAAGAGAACATGCACAACACCTTGATAAACTTCTACAAATATGTAAACAAAATGGATAAATTTTATCACCAAACAAAATGAAAATTGTTGTACCCAAAATAGAGTTCCTTGGTGTAGTGTTAGGCAACCGAAAGATAAAATTCCAAGCACACATCATGAAAAAGATTGTGGAAGTAAAAGAAGAGCAGCTAAAAAGTAAAAAGGGGCTTAGGTCATGGTTAGGACTCCTCAACTATGCAAGAGCTTGCATCCCTAAACTCGGCATATTACTTGGCCCATTATATGAAAAGACAAGCTCCCATGGTGATAAGAGAATGAAACCTGCAGATTGGAAAATAGTACAACAGATAAAAGATTTGGTACAAAAACTACCAGACCTTGAAATTGCACCAGAAGGTAGTTACATTATCCTAGAAACAGACGGGTGCATGGTAGGATGGGAAGGCACCTGCAAATGGAAAAACAAGAAATATGATACTCGAAACTCTGAACGAATATGTGCATATGCAAGTGGCAAGTTTCCCACAGTAAAATCAACCATAGTTTTCCACAGTAAAATCTTGAATAGTAAGATGCCTGACTTGATTTTTACTGACTTTTCATAAAGGCGGCATCTTGAATAGTAAGATGCCTGGCTAGCCTGACTCGACTTTTACTGACTCGACATAAAGGTGGCCTGACTCGACTTTTCTGTACATGCATAAATTTCGGCATCTATGGTTGATTTTACTGTGGGAAACTTGTCACTTGCATATGCACATATTCATTCAGAGTTTCGAGAATCATATTTTTATTTTTCTATTTATAGATGCCTCCCATCCTTCCATGCAGCCATCGATTTCTAGGATAGTGTAACTGCCTTATGGTGCAATTTCAAGGTATGGTAGTTTTTGTACCAAATCTTTTATATGTTGTACTATCTTCTAGTTTGCAAGTTTTATTCTCTTATCACCATGTGGGCTTGTTTTTTCATATAATGGGCCAAGTAATATCCTGAGCTTAGGGATGTAAGTTCTTGCATATTTGAGGAGTCCTAGCCATGACCTAAGCCCCATTTTACTTTTTAGCTGCTCTTCTTTTGCTTCCACAATCTTCTTCACGATGTGCAGTTGGAGTTTTATCCTTCGGTTGCCTAACACTGCACCAAGGAACTCTATTTTGGGTACAACAATTTTTATTTTGTTTGGTGATAAAATTAATTCATTTTGTTCACATATTTGCAGAAATTTATCGAGGTGTTGTGCATGTTCTCTTTCATTGGTAGAAAAGACTAAAATGTCATCAATGTAGACAGTAATGAAATGTTCTATCCCTTTGAAGCAGTTGTCCACTTTTCTTTGAAAGATAGACGAGGCATTTTTGAGCCCGAAGGGCATTACCAGCCATTCATATAGTCCTTTAGGAACTATGAAAGCTGTCCATTCAATGCTTCTCGGGACCATTGCTACCTGATGAAAACCACTCTTAAGATCAAACTTTGAACATATATACTATTGTTTTCTACTTTTTTTAGAATTGTGTTGATGCCGGGTAAAGAATACTGATCCTTATATGTGTTATCATTCAAGCTTTTGTAATTGAATACCATTCTTTCTTTTCTTCTCTGTTCAGCTCCAGTCAAGGGATCAATTGTTGTTCCAGAGTTTACTGTCATGGCTATTGTTCTGTGTTGACTTTTACTTGACCTGATGACACCAATTGTTAACAAGGCTTGTATGTGTTTTCCAAATGCGGCCTCCATAACAAGTGTGACATGCTTCAGTGTTTTGTCTTGTATTGTCATGCTTGGATTCATTATATCCAATTTACAAGTGACCTTATTTTTGGACAAATACCTTAGTGGATTTTCTCCAATGTAGCTAGCCTCCTCTAATCTTCTGAATATTGGCTAATTTTTTCTTAGAATGTAATACTGGTTCTTTCAAGGTTGAAGTAGACCGACTCTTGGAGGGCCATGTATTCATTTTCATCTAACTCAGCTTCTTCAATAGCCACCTTGATTTATGCTTTTGGTTCAATGTTGATAACAGTGAGGTATTTGTAAAATACTATAGTATTTCCTTAGATCCTTACTCCTCCTTGCATTGATCTTATGAAATTACAACCAATTATCATTTGGATCCCATCTCCTAAGGTCATATCAAAATTGTATGTGAAAGGGATTCTGAACCTATTTTCTTCAATCATCATCATTCCATTTTTTAATCTTCTATTTGCAGCTTGCCTGGAATTTATTCCATTGAAGAAAAATGTGTATGAGTTTTCTTCTGTTGCTGCTGGTGGAACAAGTTGTTGCGCTTACATCTAGGATGGCTCGAACTATGAAAGTTTTGATATTGGGTATATCAAATTGTACTTTTATATTGAAGAGTCTATTAATCACTTTTTTTGGTTGGTTAATTTTCTTCTGACTCCATACACTGTTCACTGAGTATACTCACTTCCTCTGTGATCTGCTTTCTCTTTTCCTCCCTTCTCTGATTGTACTCAAGTTCTTCTGCTTCGAGTTCTAATTCTACTGCCTCCTTTTGTAATAGTTATTTGATAAGTTTTTCATTTTCTTGTTTCAGTATGTCATTTTCTTTCTATAAATAATCTATATACTGGAAAAATTCTTTTACCATTGTGTGTTCTTGAAAAGTTAATGGTGGGGGAGGGTCAACCTTGATTTCTTTCTTCAGGTATATCCGAGAACAAGTGAGGTAAGTAGTGATTTTGCATTGCGTACAATGCAACCTAGGTCTCTTGACTATGTTTAGTTTACAAAGTGAGCATTTTCTGTATTCAAGAAGTATTTTCTAATTTTCTTGCCACATGTGTGTGTAGTTATGCTATTCATCGAGTATTTTGATCTTTTGCCTCCATCCTGAGTAGTCTGTTCCCATCATGAAATGGGTTTCATATGGGATATTTTCTACTAATGCTCTGATATTGAATGTTGTTTTTCCTACTTCTCCTTTCAAGATACTATAAATTCCATCAGTGTCTGGGTCATCTTGATCTACTGAGATAACATCCCAGTCCTGGGAGAGTTCCAATTGTTCAAACATTGTAGCTCTTTCTCTATCTCCCCTTCTATTTGTACAGTCCCTTGCAAAATAACTTCATTACCACATATAAAACACTTACATTTTTTGACTTTGAAGTTATCAAATATGTGTTTTCTTTTGATAATATTTACGTGAGATTTATGTGGTTTTCCTTTATATGTTTGTGCCTTTCTTAAGACAAATTTCTTGCTTGGTCCATAATATCCTAGTATGGGAATTTTATTACAAAAGGATATATCCCTCAATTCCTTTGGTAAGGCAACCTGCTTTCACATCTCAGCTAAGTATTGGTAGGAAAAATATGTGTGAGGCATTACCCCTACAACATTTCCAGGGAATTTCTCACTGAATTTTGCCTTTAGTTCTTTCTCAATTTATGGTGGCATTTTTCTGAATTTTTTTTATAATTCTTTTGAAATATACATTCGTCCAATTTTTGCTGCTAGGCGAATGTACTCATTCATGTACTGGACAAAGTTTTTGATGGGATCACAAGTTAATCTTTCAATGTCAAGATAGGCACAATCTTGTTCAGCCGTTGAGCCTTGCACTTGGTCTTACAAGGTAAAGACTATTCATATTTGTGTAAGAATATTCTGTGTTCCTTCTATCTCATCTGCTTAGTTAACCAGGTCCTGAAATTCTATCTCATATGCCATTCTCTACTGTACCCATGTCTTCTTTTCAATTTCACCAAGAAGATTTTTCACAAAGTTTATTTGTTTTAAGCCATCAGTCCATGTTCTTTTATTTACCATGTTTATCGTGATAGATTCCCATCTGGCTATTACATCATGTAATATGCCCAGATCTTCGGGTAGTACTAGCATGGCTCCTTGTAATTTATGGGCTGAGGGCAATGTCCACATTTCGTTGTTATACCCTCTTTTAAATCTTCCTCTTGGCCTTTCCATTGGTCTAAATTTTGGCTGACTAGTTGGCTCACTTGTCCTTGTTGATCGGTAACTGGGAGGTCCCACTGCTGAATCAGCTGGAGGTATAAAAAATTGACATAGCAGATGTACTTGTATCCTCATTATTTGCGAAGAAAATGTTGTGTACTTGTTGTGTCATTTCCCACAATTTGGATAAGGGATACTATCATCTTCCTCTCCAACTAAAATTAATTCAGTGATTTCATCTTATTCTTCAGTGGTGAATAAAAATTGTGTAATTGTTTCATATTCTGAAACTATGAATTGTTCAATTGAATTTGTGACATTTTCTTCATGGTTTAGGTTTGACCACTCATATGGTATCCAATCTTCTTCATCTTTGAGTTATTCTTCACTGTCTGTGTCCCATCTTGCTGGGTTGATTATAGTAGTAATTTCTTCAAGGAGGTCATATTTAACATAAAAGTTGTACTTCCTTGAATCATGTCCAAGTAGATCCCATCTTGAATTATCGTTCGGATGATCTTCTTCATAGTTCCAAGTTTCTTCTACCTAGGCAGCTATTATCTGTTCTTCCTCTTCACATGTTTTTATGTCCTATGTACTGTATCTTGGGCTAGTAAGTCTAGGAACTAATGTGTAATTCCTGAAACTTTTGTATATGGAACCATCCAGTCAATTTCTTACTTCATTGGTTTGTGGTATCCTTAATGGGTCCTCCTCAGGGGGTTAAAGTACCCATCTTCTGTCTCTTAATTCTTCTATTGAATGCCTCACTCCAGGCACTACCCTTATACTAGCATTGGCCAGATAATCCATGACATGACCTACATTGTATACAAAACTAGTGTTACTTGTGTTTGTTAATCTCCCGATCATCAATCGAGTAATTAGGTGATTACTATCACCGTCACGCTAGTTCTCTTCATATGCATGCGTTTGGATAGAGAGTTGGATGTTATGATAGAAGTCTTGGACATTCATCATTACTTCAGGACAGATATACACAAGTTGGGTACCAGTTGACAAATCAATTTCCATTGATCTAAAAATTGACCTATCATCTCTCCATCTAGTATCCCTTAGCACTATTAGTGCATTTTTTCCAACATCACTCCTATGCAAGGCTTGTACTTGTATCATCATCAATCATATATGAATAAACTACATTCCTTCCTGGTTTAGAGTTTCAAGGCTTTGCCTCAAGGTTTACCTGTTGATTTTACCCAACACAGAGAATGTTTTCTTCAAAATAATGTCGGTATACTCTATGCCTTGGGTTTGACCAATCTGGTGTTTAGAGGACTTTTGCCAAGACTAGGCTAGCCCTTCTGAGTTGTTCATTTGGGTCCAAGTGGGATTCTAAGTTTCTATTGAATCTCCATCCCATGATTCTCCTTAATCGTCTTCCTAGCTCATATAACCCTTTTTGGCTCTGCCTATAATGCGAATTTGGTCTTCTACTGCTAGGATATTTCTTTGAGTTGTAGTTGTTTCAGTTCTTTCCCTTACAGTTGGTGCTCGGGTTACTATTTGGCTCATGTTTTAGCTTTTGTTGTTCTTCTTTGAGGATTGACGATGGATCTTTAAAGACCCTCAAGTTTTCTTTCTTGCGAACCTAACTATTTGGTTGTCCAAGGATAATTTCTCCAATCTTTTTGATAGGCCACTGATTGATTGGGATAAATCCACAGGTCCTTTTTCTTTTCATATTTCTTGCCTTAGCTTCCTGATTTCCTCAGTACACTCCTTAACCTTTTCAAATAGTGTTGTTAGCAAGTAATTTTCAGTGTTGTTTTGTTTTACCAAAATAGAATTAACAGCGTTTGCTATTTTGTATTCTGATGGTTTTAAAAAACCAACTGATGGACTTTCAATTTACTCAATTGCTTTGACAGCTTCCTGATATCCATGAGTATCTGAAGTGGCAAGCTAGGAGGACATCAATATCCTAAGGCTTGACTAGTTTCTTGGATAAGTGACTCGACCTTATAATTTTTCTTATTCAATTCCTCAATCAGATTGGTAGTTTCTTCTTCTATGACTCTAGGTTGTTTAGATACTTCTAAGATAAGACTCCAAACTTCTGATTTTGTTACTGGTCTTTGAAGTACTACTTCCTTTTCCAAGTTTTAGAGGGAAGCCTTGAGACAGCTTAACTCTCGCAATATTTTTCTAATTTTCTATTATACTCTTGAAAATTTTCAAACAGACTCTAGACAGGAGACAAACTTTATTGTAGATTACAGAAATGTTATGCGAAAGCTCATATGTACTACATTCATATGCTTCTGCTAGATCAAGGTATTTTAAGCTTGCAATTTTGGATTTATCATACCATTCTTTAATGGTTTGCTAAAATCTTTTCATCATTAACCATTTTAGGGATACTACTTTACTGGGCCTTAAGCTCACACCGTGGTTGCGTTTGATGCCTCTATCCTTGGGTCTTATTCTACTAACTAGCGTGATTGTTTTGCTCTTAGCCCAAAACTAGTATTCCTTAAGAGTGGTAACGTGGAAAGATACGTGCAATCAATCAAGAATGATGGTAAAATTAGAAGTCTGAAGTAAATACCTTGGTAGCAGTCACACTTAACCAGAGTAAGAAAAGCTTTTTGCAAATAACACTTGCTCCACGAGATTTGTTGTACGCAGAAATACTTCAAAGCATTCATAGAATTTCACTAATCACTCAAAAAACTACATGTGATATGGTACAAGTGGCAGGCCTTATACTGCTAAATGGTACTTGGCGGAGGTAAATCTCATGCAAGGTGAAGATCCTTGTAAAAGGCAGAGCCTAAGGCTCGGATCAACAACTTTTTATATACTAGACTTAGAGTGGAACTCACAAACTCGCACACTAGACTTAGACTTCTCACTTAAACAAAGCTCTAATACCAGGGGGGTCGAAAAGTGGACATGATCGGTAGTTGACAAAATTAAACCCTCAAGAGTCAGATGGATTGTGTTTACAGATTATATCACTGGCACAGGTGTGCAGATTAATTTTCAGCATATTGATGGTAAGCAAAATCAACTCGCTGATGCATTATCAAGGCTTGTTTGTTTCTGTGCAGAATGGACAGAGCAAGATCGTCTCAATCTTCAACTCCTTAAGGAAGTACTAAGAGAATGCGAGGAGGACAACCAAAGACAAGAACAAGCTGCAACACTGATGATGAGCCTATTTTCCTAGATGAACAATACAACAAGCTCCTACAACAGGCCAAGCAATACCCCATCTTCATTGACCAAGTGCGGGAACTCCAGTGGGAGGCCAGAGAAATTCATGATGACGCAGCCACCAACCTACAAGCAGCCATAAAAGAATTTCAACGCATCCTAGAATGCAAAGAAGCCTACTACCGCAACCTCACCGTACACACCCGGGACGGCAATTACTAGTCGGAAACCGCACCCTGGGCCAACTATTGCACAACATTTATAGTACAAGTAAAAGACATGATGGTGGATCTCATTGACCATGCCAAGCATGTACACATCTAAGGAGGTCCCTTTGGTCTCCCTTAAGGTGAGGGCACGCTCACCGAGCTCTCAGTCTGAGGGCGCGGCTATCGTGGCCCCAACCCGGGGGTGCATTTGGTTTCTTTCTATCTTTTGGGCCGGGTCTACTTCTCCTGTAAATTGAAAGTCATTCTCAATGACCGGGGGTTACCACGCATGCTCTAGTATGTCTAGAGGTCACCCAAGCTCTTCTCCAAGCTCTCTTTCACGTTGTACTCCAACCCATTGGTGAGAGATCAACCTCGACATGAGAAAGGAGGCCCGATTCATGCTCTCGACATCGACGTTCTTCATTGTCCTCTACAGAATACTTGGGACACATTCTGCAAAAGTGGTCAACAAAATAAAGCTTCACTCTGCGTCCTCTTTCATTTTCAACTGATGGCACTCGATTCCGACATGTCGTTTGTCTGTGGCGATTGCTATATCAAAGGCGCATAATCAGGTTCTGTTTTTACATTCATTCACTTACAAAAATTCTACAGGTCTTCACAAGCATATTCAGGAGAAGTCATCAACATAAGATATCTTTCTCTCCAAGTTATATGTCCGTAGAAACAAACGGTACTCAATTACAACATCAGAATCGACTGTAGAAGCTTTTGCACCGAAGTCACACCGACAGGGTACTATACTCACCCGAGTGCAGGCCATACGAACCGATTTATTTTGCTCGTTCTGGCTCTGATCCGAGCCATCCCACTCTCTAAGTTTCTTCTATTTCATTTAAAGCATTTTTAAGCTATTTTAATCTATTTTTACATCATTTTTATCATCAAAAATACAAAAAAAGGGTTAGGGCTCGTCCCAATCTGGTGAGTTCAAATCTGATTGCTCATTTTCTTATCTTTCTTTTTACAGTTTCTACACTTTACCTAGTTCTAATCAACATATTTCACTTGGTTCATTATTCTAGTTGCATAGGTTTATCAAACTAGCAGTGGTTGGGGACTCTTCTTCATTGGTCGACTGAAGAAGAAGAAGGTTGAACCTGAGCACATGTTTCATGTGCTAAGATACATATGGTCATCCGTTCTTAATCTACACTTCTTTCAATTCAAAGTGGAGCCCGCGGCTCCTGGTAATCACCTATTTTCATTTCTTTATGCATTATGTTTTTTTTGTCCTCACTCTCCTCCCACACGACCCGAATGTCTCTTCAGTACTTGAGTGATGCCGAGAGATAAAAGTTCGGAGATCAATGTGAGTGTGGGACTAAGGTTAGAGTTTTCGCATTTTCCTTCCTATCTTTTTCATCCTCTCTTGAGGTGGCGATTTGGATAACAACAAACTTGTTTTCGAAGTCGACACCTGCATATGTATCTTAGTGGCTTCACACTAATGACCAATGAAATCGGTCATCCTCATCATATGAGAAGACATCACATACCTATAAATGATTGATCTTATTATCATAATCTCATTATGAATCAATCATCATTACATATGATCAAGAACTTCATTACAATGAACACATTTAATAAGTGCTAGTAATGAAGATTTGCCTAATTAATTGAATGAGATATTTATAGACATGTCGAATCATATCATATATTATTGACTTGTAGGACATACATTTATATCACTAGATATGTGCTAGAAGACTTGTATCTCTCTCTGGAATGTTCAGAGTATGCCTTCTTTTATAGAACAATGGAAATTTGATCCAAAATCGAATCACATTCCAAAATTAGGAAAGTCAAAGGTCGTAACCTCAGTTGAGCATGCTTGCACCCTAAACCTTGAGCATGTCCTCCTTAGACCAAATATTTCATTACCAAACTTAGAGGATCACAAAATATCACAGAATTTAGCAAGTTAGGTTGCACCTTGGGTCTAAGTGATCTACAACTGGGGGCATGCTGTGCAAACATAATCCATTCATGGATTTTATTCAAATTTTTGAAATTTGGATGTTTCTGGGACTCCAATTGAGGGCACACGCATCCTTATCCTAGGGCACATCCTAATTATAGCAATAAATTCTCAAAAATTGATTCAGAGATCATCCAAAAATTAATTTGGATCAAAAAATAAAAATTGGTCCATGTGACCCTAGTCTAGGGCACATGTACCCCCGACTAAGGGCATGTGGGCACGCATTTGCAGATGAGCACACACACCCCCCCAAATGGGGTTGTGCCCTCCAGCTTTCAATGGCTTCACATTTTTTTTCACTTGGAAAGCTCTTAGTTTGGTTTGGAAATGACCTGACATGATTTTTAAATAATGAAAACTCATATTAGTCATAGAACAAGAGTTTTGAGTTTCGAAACTAAGCCAATTTTACATGTCTATAGAAATTATTGGTGAAAAGAAAAGACAAAATTCTATCAAGTTCTACCTCACCTCTATCACACCCCCACCCCACATCCTAGTTTTCTTCTTCTCCTTCTCCTTCTTCTTCTCCTCATTGAAATTGAATAGAGAAGAATTTTGAAGAAGAACCAGATTGAAGGTGGAAAGGCATGATTGAAGGTGGAAAGGCATGATGAGGAATAGGAAGAACGTAGAGTTACAGTAGCCTTTGGAGGGAGAACCGAAAGTTCAAACTTAGAGTTACTTTTGGTATCACTGTATGTATATAAATGTGAGCTGTCTACATGAATTAGTGGTACCAGAGAGGTATGCGTGTTGTTGTACAGGAATTAATGTAACTAATTCTTCTTAATTAATCCCAAAACATTTCAGCTATATTGTGACAATCAAGCTGCATTACATTTTTCTTGTTAATATCAATTTTTTCATATTATTATTAATTTATTTTAAGAATTAGTAATATATGTATATAGTAATAAGGTGTTTGGTTGCAAACTTTAAATCTAAATAGTATTGCTTGCAAAATAAAGACTAAGTTTTATAGTAGCATAATTTTTAAAATTAGATGCTTAGTAATCTATTGTGTTCGACAAAAGTGACATAATTTTTAAAATTTATGAAAACATGTTTGGTAGTGCATTGTTTATAATATCCACATGATCATTAAAAAATACCATATTGATGTAAAATTAATAAAAATATGTATTTAAATATATGTCACATTGTTTCTGAATTATTGAATAAAATAAAATATTTTAAAGTTCATATATATTTTCTTAGTTTAAATGATATAGAATAACTTGATTATTTTTATTAATGAATTATTAAATAAATAAATTATCTTAAAGTCCATCTGAATTATAGATATTACTAATTTAAAAAACACCTCTGGAGGAAAATTATCCTGTAAGGTTGAGGTGCCTTCCATGGTTATCCAATAAAATAAGTCCACTCTTGTTTGAAAATTTAAAGAAGTTTATAAGGAAAGACAACCCTATTCCAAAAGTGAGATAGTCATAGCCAAATAGGTTTCAAGATAGAAAATAAAGGAAAAGGTGTATCCAAACACCTCATTAGAAACTGAAAAATCCGGGGGTTAGTGATACATGTAAAGGGAAAATCAGGGGGTTAGTAATGCATGTAAAGAGTTAGTAATGAGAAAATCAAGGAAGTTAGTAATATGTATAAAGAGTTAGTAATACACGTAAATAGTTAGTCATGAGAAAATCTTGGAGGTTAGTAACCACCAAATATTTTCATATTTTACCGTTACTAACACTTTACATATATTGCTAACCCATTCTGGATTTTCTTACTACTAACCCCCATTACTAACATTATACGTATATTACTAACCCCCTGGATTTTTCGATTCTAAACTTTTACATATATTATTAACCCTTTACATATATCACTAACAATTTACATACATTACTAACCTCCTAGATTTTATAGTTGATAACCATTTACATATAATACTAACCCTCAAAATAAATCGATATTAAACCAAAAAAATTTTAAAAATTTATAATAAGTTATTAACTTGTATTCTTTAAAATTTTTTAGTTACTAACTATTTATATATATTACTAACCCTCTAACTCATATTCTTCCTAATTTTATAATTATTAACATTTTACATATATTATTAACTCTTAAGATAAATTGATATTAAATTTTAAAAATTAAAATTTTATATAATCATTTAATAACTCACGATATATGTTATTACCCACCCAATCATTTTAATTATATGTTAGTAATATGAAATGTAGGTTAGTATTATATACATAGGGTTATTAACATATGCAGTTGTTTTATAATATATAAAAACTAATATTATATTTAATAATTCATAATTCATAAAAAGTATAGAGTTTCAGTGGGTTAGTAATATATAACAAGGGTTAGTAATACATAGTAAGCGTCAGTAACAAAATATAGTGTGTTCGTAAGCGAGCAAATGTGTTAACATTATATGCTAAGGGATTAGTATTATATGTAAGAGTTTAGTAACACAAAAATAAAAAGTTACTTCCATTTTTTCACCAACCTGGTTTCATCCCATCACGTGAGCACTTTAAATGAAGGAATATTGTGACCTCTTTTCATTGGAGACTACGGGTATTTCCTCCTTAGATTGTCCAAGGTGATATGAACACCACTCTTACATATGAGATTCATGTTGAACACTGTTGTGTGCACACACCCTTTCTCGTGCATATTGCAACCTGTCAGAATTTGATGTTGGTGAGGTGCCAAAGCCCTTGCACCAGGTAGTCGTAGTTGTAACACCCTAAAAATTTAATGATTTTTTAAATAACACTTATTTTTTATATTTTAAAAACTAACACAAATGTTTTTTCTACCGATCTAACACACTTTCACAAAAGTTAATGTCTAACATCAACTTTCATTTGAAATATTAAAGTAAAAGTCCTAGACTCTGACTTTAACAGTGAAGTTGGGTTACATTAATCGAACTTTGCTAAAATGCCTCTTAAATACAACCTAACTTTAAAGTCGGGTAGTATTTAGATTTACCCAACTTTTATGGCCTTAATTCATCATTGGACAAGAATTACAATTCTCTCAAATAAGTCGGTGTTGAATACACCAACTATAAAGTCCGTGTAGCGTACACCAACTTTGTGCTAGACGATTGCAAACTAAGTTTAAAGTCAGAGCTACGAACTCTGGTTTGTTGCAGAGTTTGCAATCATCTACCGTCTAGTCGAAGTCTTGAACTCCAACTTTAAAGTCGAAGTATAGAACACCGACTTAGTGGACAGTTTGCAATCCTCTATCACCTAGTTGGCGTCCAATACTCTGACTTTAAGTAGTTTTATTTTGTAAATAATTTATATTTTTAAAAGTTCTTTTTAAATGTTTACTTCTTTTGATAAAATTTTCTGTTTTAAGAAAAAATTTTAAATCATCATTTAAATTTTATTTTCCTTTATATTGTATTAATATTAAATATAGATTTATTATAAATGTATATTTTTAAATAATTATTTGTCATAAAAAATAATAAATTTAAGTTTACTTTTAATTAATTATTTTAATATATTTTGTAAATAAGTATGATAGATTAAACCAATGAATTGAAGTAAATCAGTCATCCTATCCATGTGAGATTTACTATTTATACTTTTTATTTATGTGTTCACTCTATTTTCATAACATTGTATCCACATGTTATCTCTATCCATAGAAGTACTTGTACGTGACAATTTATGATCTTTTGCACACAAAACCTTTGTATCACAACACATTTCTCATGTGTATCCAAACACAACCTATTGATTTTACAATAAAGATCGGGCTCAAGCTTAGCACCGACAATGTAGAATGTAGATCCAGCATACATCTATCTTTCTAGTTGAAACACATGCACATAATGAGTAGGACGAAGAGTAACAACCATACCAAGATAACTCTAAGAGAGTAACATATACATGTTACATCAAACAGCTATACGAAACCACATACATATTAAAGTACACCTGTCACGACCCGGAAAATAAACAACATAAAACTAGAACTACGCAGTGGAAAACATAACGTCGTGACAGTGGGAGAAATCCATCATTCGGATTTCTTAACCCATACAAGCATGTGAAATCAACACACACGATCAAGCCTATAAAATTCCACAAGATTTCCAAAACCTGGAGTCAATAACTTAAAAATCAAGCCAACATCATCTAGTCCAACTCCAACCAAAAACTTAAACATTTAAAACAACTGAATTCCAAACCAAGTCCGTTCATATGTGCCATCTTTAAATCAAAACCACTAGATTGTTTAAGTACACAACAACCTAAAAGTCCAAAACAAGCAACCTGATGAAAATGAAATATATCACTCCGCTCCAACTCCAGGAGATTCTGGTTCTTCCACGGCCTCTGCTTGAGCCTCCAAGCCAATCTCCTGATCTTCAAAACCTGCTGAAAATATTAACCCACAACGGGGTGAGACCGGAGACTTCGTAGGATTTACACCCTGCACCCATCAATCGGGTAATTAACATATAAACAAGCAAGGTATGTAACATATCTAATTTGAGATGTAATACAAAAGTATAGAGTGTCTTCTATATTAATCTCACAACCCATATACAAACATAATTATCTTCAAAGAAAAGGTTATGCCAAAACCAATCAATTCTAGACCAATGCATACAAGACCATAAGACTAAACAAAAATCAACTAGATGACCTTCAGACTTAACTTAACATGACCAATCTAATATGAGACATATCTGAATTTTTCTAACTTATCATGCTTTAACATCTAAACATAACATGCAATGAGCATAATTTCATGTTCTTTCTAAACTCATAGTCATATGGCAAGGAATTGGTCGTCTTGCCTTTTCACATCACATATCCAGATCACTTTCATCAGCTCTAATTTATATAGTAATAACATATACTAAGCTAGCCCAAAGTGCACCTAGGCAGTGGTGACACTAAGGGAAAAACCGCGGTAATCCGGGATCTGTGGGAAGGCCGAATTTATCTAAGATACCCGCTGCCCACGGGCAATTTGACTAGAATAGGCTGGTGAAGCCTCATAACATGTGGTACAAGAATTCATAATAAATTTTTCAGATCATGACACACCTGCATACCATGTACACAAGACATAAACATCTCATTCTAATGTCATCCATGCAAAACAAATTATTTTTATCATAAACTAGACAAGACTTGCACTAACCGACATGGTTAACATATCCTAATCAAAAATCATATCAAACTTGATAACATGAACCTAGCCATATCATGCAAGACATATTACACAATCTGGAACCAAATCAAATAATTTTTACATGATCTATGCACATGCAATAACAAACCAAATCTAGACTTGCTTAATTACATACACAAGACAATTAATCAAACCCAATTTTGGCATAATCAAAACAAGCTAACTTCTGATGTCAACACCCATAATCTGACCTAAATAGGTTCCAAAAAGTGAAATTAGATGACTTTTTATTTTTCCAAAACTCCACATAATTATATTTCAATTATAGGTCCATTCTAGCACATAAACATATACATAAATAACAAATGGTCAAATCTCATGGAAAATAGTTCTACCCATCCAAAATCATGCCAAACATGTCCCATAATATTCAAAATATCATTTTTAAAGTTCTGGTTTCAAGGATTTTTGAGAAAATTCACTAATCATGATTCAAAAGTCTAAACTAGTCAAATCAAGGTCCATAAGTTAAATCATGCATATTTTCTAATCAAAATGGGATCAAATACATAGACAAGCTTGAGAAACCTACTTGTAATCTTCTGTGAATTTTCCTGATTTTCTGGATTTTTCTGCTATTTTTCTTGGCCTTTTCTAATATCCGGATTTAATAAATTCGAAAAATCGGAATTTCTTGAACCGGCGCCGAACTGGGCGGTTCGACCGGCTGAACCGGGCCGGTTCGGAGGTGCTGGACCGCGGCTGGACCGGCGGCTGGACCGGGCGCTGGGCCGGCTCGACCGGCGGCTCACGGCGACGGTTCGCGGGCGGCGTTGGCGACGGCGGCTCGCGGCGGCGCTCGCGGCGGCGGAGGCGGCGCTCGCGACGGCGGAGGCGGCCGGCGGCACTCGACGGCGACGGCGACGGCGATGGGCGGGGGAGGGGCTGGTCACGACGGCGATGATGAGAGGAAGGCGACGACCGGGGATGGCGGCGGCGATAGGCTCTCCCGCGGCGGTTCCGGCCGGAACAGGGGAGGGGACGGCGGCGGCTTACGGCGACGGCCACGGGCGGCGCGGGAAGGGCTGGACGGTGACGCTCTCGCCGGCAAGGGAGGCGCTGGAGGGAGGAGACGGCAATGAGGGGAGGGGCCGGAGGCGGTGACGGCAAGGGGGAGGTCCGGCGGCGCTGGGTTCCGGCGGCGACGGCGCTCGCGACCGGCGACAGCGACGGAGGAGGAGGAAGAGGATTCGCGGCGGGGAGACGGCACAAGCGAGAGCGAGAGAGAGAGAGCGAGAGAGATCCAGCCGGGGGGGGTGCGCGGCGGCGTTATCGCGGGGACGGAGGCAAGGAAACCAGGAGGGGGAGGGAAACGGGGGGGAGGTTACTAAAAATTAAAAATGTTTTTTTTTAAGCCAGGTATTACAACACCTGTATGGATCAAACAACTATACAAAAACACATATATACAAGAGTAGCATGTTTTTTGTGCAAAAAAAGTACAATCTATCTTTTTCTCTTCTTAGGAGACCCTTTCTTCTAACATTTATATCATCTTCATCTTTGGAAGGGGCATGTCTTATATGACTAAGAGGAGCTAGTGTAGTTGCAGCATCAATGACATGGGATGTTGAGTGCCTCGCACAACATCCATCGGTGTAGTTTCTAAATCTTCATCTTCTTGTGAACTTTGCTCTGTTGCATTTGATGAGGTCCACTCTAACAAAGTAGAAGTTGAAGCCACACTACTAAGGATAAAAATTGCATCAAATTAGGAGCTGGTATGTATGTTGTATATGGAGGCAAAGTTTTCTGTGCATTTCTTATTGTGACGGTAGAATGTTAATTCTAGTTTGTTGCAATTGATAGTCATTCTTTGTCACCAAATTTTTTGTAATTTCATGATGTCCTTCAAGGTATCCCAATAGACATTAACATAATGATGATTTTATGTTAAATTTAACACTATTTATAATAGACTTTTAAGTTAAAAAGTAAAACTTACCAATCCACACTCTATAGGTCCTCTCGGATAGTATTGCTTAGGTGCTTCGTGAGTCTTCCTCACAAGATATAGAAATGTATGTTCCATATACCATTTATTGTAATTTTAGGATTGTCCTTTCCCCTCTTAATCTCTTACAACGTACACATGTTGCATTCTGTTATTCCACCATCTAATGTAGCTACCATACACTTAATGTCCAATCTGTGGCCCAACATCCACGTTCATCCTTTCTCTTATATTTCTTTCTATTAACTGGCTCATTTTGGATGTGTCCAAATTGCCTTTAGACACTTTTCTGGAGCATGAACCTCGATGGCAAAGCAACATAGTAAAGGGCTTGAAGCCAACCAAAGTTGTGTATTCTCTACACAGATCGGTGATACATAATTTATTACTTCCTCTGTATAAGGTTGTCATGTAATTTGGCATGCAAATTAATGTAATCCTATTAGTTGACATTTCTATTGAATGAAACATGCACATATTTAAAACATGTTACCAAACATGTAGACAACTAAAACATGTTACTTGGCTAACATCCTCTATGTCAAATTTATTCTCGTAAAAAGTAGAGTAAATATGTGTTGTGGTCAATGATTTATTGGGTTCCATATGCACAACTAAAGCTTATCAAAACACCTAATTGCTAAATACTTGAAAAAAGTTAAGAAATGATCATTATTGGGTTCTCACCTGCACCCCACCAATTCAAGTCTATCCAAATCACGAACTAACCATGCAGTATATGGTCAGCCAACATGAATACGTTCCCATGACCAAAGGTGTGACCAACATAATTAAAAATTAGTATTTTCATTCTTTAAACAAATACAATTTTGCATATCAAATTAAACATACATACTTATAAGAGATGAAGACATCTAGATTTAGTTACATTCGGATGATGTAGCCACACATAGTTGATGGTATAGGAAGTCAATTACTGCTAAACCTCAAGACAACCTCCCACATGAATCTATTGTAAGGAATCATCCATACAAGTTTGGTGCAGTGGAAGCGACGATTCCTATGGGTTCCTTTAGAATCTGTCTCAATCAGAACCGAACGACAAAAATCGAAAACCGATCAAATCGGGTTCGAATATACCTGATAGGGATTCACATAATCCCATGGAGATGAAGAAGATGAGCTTATCAAGCTCTTCAAACCATTCAAGTATCCGGTCTCCAGTAGTATCCACACAAACTTCATCCACAGCAGGTTCTCCCTTCGCGCCAGCCTCTAGAACTCTTCCCGAATGGAGCTCCATCGACCATGGACACCTTCTAGAGAGAGAAAGAGGTAGGGAGAAGGCTAGGGACGTGGTTTTCACCCTTGGCTTTATTGGGTTTGGCTGAAACCATTAGTATTTATAGAGAATTATGGAATTTTTCATAAAAACACAAAATCTCCATAAATTACGCCCTTGCCCCTGTACTTGTGGATAAGTCCTTTTGTGTGTGACTCACTAGGCCCAATAGCCAATTTGGTTGAGGCCTAAATAAAATAAAACAATTCTATTTAATTTAATTAAATCTGTTATCCGATAATAGATTAATAGGCATACTGATCATGAAGGGTACAAGCCACATCCCATGATCCCAAATGGCTATAGGGATAATCTTATCTCCATTGAGCCTTTCCATCATCAGTTACCGCATGGATATAAACCCTCATCCATCCAATATCTCGGGCGGAAAGGAGTACGGCATCGACTGTCAACTCCTTAGTGTACCGACTCTATAGGATCCTGTACTCAGAATTGGATTAATTAGAAAACTCTTTCTCCTATTATCCTATCTACCTTAGACAGGGATTTAGAGTACTATCCCATAGGACATTCACTCTCACTTATCGAGAGTGGATGATCCCTTGTTGTCTGCTCAATTGCCTCCATCGGGTTTTCCTTGTGCCCGATCCATCGCTATACTGGACCATCTATACGGTGATCCATAAGACAATGGTCAAAGCACAAGTTCCACCCAATAAGGTATCTTTGGCGACTCAAGTCAAAGGTCCAACAATGCAACCGTAATGATAGAAAACCCTGACAGACAGTTCGGTAAGATACCATTCAGGATTTCTAATTCGGTCAGTTCAATGAACTCATTCAACTAATGAGCACCTTTATGTGTATCTCAGTGTCTCCACACTAATGACCAATGAGATTGGTCATCATCATCACATGAGAAGACATCACATACACTAGTCTATCCAGATCCTTGATGTCCCGTCTCAAGTATCCTATCAATAGGAACATTTAGATCAAATACATCTAGATGATCAATCTCATTATCATGATCTCATCATGATTTAATCATCATTGCATTTGATCAAGGACTTCATTATGATATTCGCATCTAATAAGAGCTTATAATGAAGATTTACCTAATTAATTGAATAAGTTATATCTAGAAATGTCAAATCATATCATATATGATTGGCTTGTAGGGCATACATTTCTATCAATCTCCCACTTGCACTAAAGCCAATCACCCATCTGGCTAATCTGTATCAGCTTAAGGTGAAACTCAAACACTCTTTGAGTAATTGCTTCAGTTAGTGGATCTGCAATGTTATTAGTGGTAGATACTCTATCTTTAATTATATCTCTATAAGCTGCAATCTCTCTGATTGTATGGTATCGCCACAGAAGTTCTAAACTTCTGATGAGACATCGGCTCTACTCCATTTTTTCTCAAAATAATGATACATTTTCAGAGAAAATTGGGACAATCCCATATCAAATATGTAGATGAAAATCTTCATCTAGACTACTTCTCAAGTAGTGTGCAACCACTTCTCAAGTAGTGTGCAACCACTTGTAAAATTTACAGTGTTCTATCACATAGAACTCTTTCAGCTCACTGCACCACCATTATTCTAACTTAATATCGAACTTATTTGATTAGAAGTTTGTGTTTGGAAAACAACAAGACTTCAAGTCTTATCCTCCAGTGTATAGAAATACATTCTCAGTGCTTCTCAAGTACCAAATGATATATCTCTAAACTATCCAGTGACTCTCACCTGGATCTTCCTGATGAATGCTCATAACACTTATAGCATTAATCATTTCATGTACATAGTATCATAAATGTGATAGACTCTATGACAAAAGCATAAAGGCTCTACTCATGTGATCTCTTTATCTTTCAAGAAGTCTACAAAGACAACACTTTAGAGAGATCAACTCCACACCACATAGGTAAGAAACCTATCTTGGAGTTTATCATGTCAAACCCTTTGACTATGGTGACTACATACATTAACTAGGCATTGATTTTAGATCTATCTCCATAGATCTCAAAACACAAATTATGTTTGGAAGATCAATTTGATAGCTAGGCTCACTGATGATAACACACCTACTTCATTATCAATGAGTAGTATGTCATCAACATAAAATGTCAAGAAAGTAACAGCATTCCCACTTATCTTGTTGAATACACAAGGCTCCTCTTCGTTCTTAATGAAGTCATAAGATTTAATCTCATTAAACCTTATATATGATCTATAGGAAGTTTTACTTCAATCCATAAATGAACTTAATACACACTCTTCTTGGATGTTATTGGGACTTCATTCCCTATAGTTATATCATATACATTTGTTTCTCAAAATACCTTAGAGGAACACTATCTTAACATCAAATTAGCTTATCTTATAATCATAGTGTGTAACAATCAAAATCCGAATGGATTAACCCATGGAATAGGTAAAAGATCTCATCATAGTCAACCATTCGACTTAGATGATATCCTTTTCATCTATTCTCATCTTTGAAGGTCTCTACCTTCTAATCCACTCCAATCTATTCTTTAGTGATCCATTTATTCCTTATGGATACTATATCCTTAGGTAGATCTATCAAGTTCTAAACTTAATTAGAATAGATAAAGTTTATATCAGATTTTATTGTCTCTTCCTATTATGAATCAATATCTCATATTGGTTCTTTATAGATCCTAGGATCAATATCCTTATTATCTTATGCATCATTTCATCTATCAGAGATATGTCTCACATATCTCTTAGGTTGAATGGACACAAGTAAAGACCTATGAATTGTCCTTGTGTAATTATTAACTAGCACCTTAATAGAAGTGTTATTAGGTTGTGGGACTAGAACATCTTCCATATATACCTTGCTCCCACTATCTTTCTTAAGAAGGAACTTTTCCTTTAGAAATATAGTGAGCCTAGCAACACATACCCTTATTCATAAGGGTCGTATATTTAATATCCAAAAGTTTCCTTTGGATATCCCACAAGCCAACACTTCATAGTCTTATATTCTAACTTGTTAGAGTTATACTTCTTCACCAAGTCGGACATTTCGAAACCTTAACTTGCTTAAGGTCAAGTTTTAACCCCTTTTCCATATCCTATATGGAATAATCAGAACAGACTTAGAAGGTACCTCTTAAGATCAAGTGGTTATAATGAGTACTTAGCCAAAATTAGACAAAGAGAAATTTTGCAAAGCTTGTCATTGTTCATATTATGTCTTACATAATATGGCTTCTCATTTTAGCTACTCAGTTAAGCTAAAATGTGTAAAGATGTGTGCATTAGATTCTATTATCCTTCAATTATATGTGAATTATGTACTTAAGTATTCTCCTCCTTGATCTCATCAAAGAGTTCTAATACTATTTCCATTAGTATCTCTACTTCATTCTTAATCTTAGATAATTTCTCAAAGGTTTTAGATTTGTACTTCATAAAGTACATGTATCCATACCTAGAGATATCATCTTTGAAATAATAAAGTAGAAATATTCTTCTTTAGCCTTACTAGATATGGGCTAACATACATCTAGATGTATGAATTCTAATAACTCATTAACCCATTATCCATGTCTACATAAAGCTAAATTGTAGATTGATCTAAATCAACCTATTTCCTCTTAAAAGGAGTAATCACACAATACAAGAGAGCTAACATGATTAAACAATTTATTAAGCTCCTACTGGCAAACACTTTGCCATTTATTCTTTTAGAACATCTATCAATTCCATAGCTTAGAATAAATCAACATTTATTCAAGCAGGAAAACATATAATGTTCTTGTAGAAGGATATAATAGTAATCTTAATTATTAAGACATCTTCATAAGGCTATTAAATAATTGGACCTCCCACTAATAATGATGCAACTTTTGCACCATTTCATATGTAGGTCAATATCTTCTTTATTAAGTCTTCATTTACTTGTCATCATCTATAACTCCTTGTAGATATAAGATCCATATCCGATATCTCATACCATTAGATGCATCCATAATATCTAATATTATGATATATACATATAGTATCTAATACTATTAAGTGTATATTTAAAATAAGTAAATGTCAATGACTTGGATACATGAAGCTTCTCAAGCTCCACCTTTGCATTATGTACAATACACTTTGTACTTCCTCTTCCACTTATCAACATCATGATAGTGTAAGAATCCTGTCTTATTCTGACTTTATTATCTTGACCACCTTCTTTTACTATTAACTCTCTCCTATTTCTATCTAATGATTTTACTTCTTACTATTGGTCTCACCAACAAGAAGTAATTAAGATGTATTGTTGTTCTAACTTGCCCTTTGGTTAGCTCATCACTATGAGCCATGATGGATCTCATATCCATCTATCCATGTTGTCTCTATAATTTATGTCTCATAGAGACTAACATCTAGTTTAAGGCAAACAATGCATCTTGTCTATGAGATAAGATCTTATCTTTCTTTCACATCATTAGATAATTTAGGAGACACCTACATCTCAAGTAGAATAGTTAATTGGTCAACTATGAGAACAATTCTTTTAGTTCTAAACCAGTCTAAGAAGTGTGAGCAATTAAGCTATTTGGCATCTAATATGCTATACTAATGGTGGTTTATTATCGTATTCTACAACTGAGATATAATTTTATCAATATAACATTGCAGACATTCATGAAATTAAGATATGGTCTTTCATCCTAATTTATGCTCCCACTAATTATCGATGAATTTGCATAACCCTCATTATGCAAAGACGGGATATCACGATGAAATCCTAGTGGGAACTAAGACCCTATTAACCTTATAGTGATGACCTTGTGGTAGCACAATAAATCACCCCATACTTAATAGGTAGGCAACTATTGCTAGGTGAAACTCTTGCAACTCTTAGTCATTTAACCTCTAGAGTTATGATCTTGTGGTAGCACAACAAGCCATATACTCTAGTTAGGTCAAACCCGCTTATTACGTTATGAGAATGGATTCTTCACACAGCCCTTGTGGTAGCACAACAAAGCCATGCAAATGGTCCACCCCAAGGTTCGAAAAATGCCTTAGACATGATCACCAATCCCTTGCTGAATGGGCCTTGTGGTAGCATAACAAACCCATCCAATCTAAGATTGGCTCATCAAGATTATAACAACGGAAGGCTACGTGAGTCATTTTTAATGTCACACGTTTATCAACCTAATTATGACTAGGAGAGATTTCATTTTAGTATCATCAATAATATGTGCTAAGTATATATAATACCTTTGGAATATCAAATATCTAAGGTATAACCTGTAGCACATATCCACATATCAAAATATGCACAAAATCAGGCGATCATGGACTTAACCCTAAGCATGCACCTAAGGTACCCCTGTAAGTGCAAATTCTTGCTTCAAATGCTTGAGTTGGTATGATCCCACTTCAGAAGGGTGCTTCTCCAAGTGGTCCCGCTCTCCAACCTTCCACGAATCGGCTTCTAACTCTTACAAGTGGCTTAAGGGTATGCAGACCCACAAATGTACATAACTCAATAAGATACCTTGGTTTTAACCAAGGAGAGTACATTAAAGGAGGGAGGTAGAATGTACAATCATATTGTATAGAGAGAGAGGAGGCACACACAGCCCTCATTTAATAACATAACCAACATAATTAAAAGCAATCACAAGCCAAGCACAATTAAGTCTATGATCACCTCCATACACACTAACATTCATCACATGAACATAGAGCGCATATGTGATACTCATATGAGATATATCATATATATCAGCATAAAATTATATACTTTATTTTTGAAATTCTCAATTTCATGCATGTCGAATTTTCAAAAAATAAATAACATGAAAATAACATGACAACAACGTATAAACAATTTATATGAAATAAACATACACGTCTAAACTATTTAGAACATTCAAACATTCCCAATACTGTACAAAGTCAAAAATTAATGTCCCAATTTATATTCTATAAAATCTTATTTTACAGAATTAATTAAGACACTAATTATATAAGTTAAACCTTTAAAACAATTTTAAAGTTTAACCATGAGTGAATCTATGTAAATAGGGCTTAAAATTATCTAACATGTCATTAAAAATTTTAAAACATGTTAAATAATATTATAGATTTTTTCAGAATTTTTATAAAATTTTTTGGCAATTTTTCGGATTTGTTATGATTTTAAAGACTTTAAAATCATAAAATATGGTGTCTGGCGCAATGCGCCGCGCCGTTCCTCGCATTGTGCCACGCTCGCGTAGGCCCGCGTGTGCCACCAGGTGCGTCGGCATCTATAGCCGTGTGCGCCAACCGCCGTGCGCCGGCGCGTGCGCCGATCGCCTTCCCCCGAACAGTAGCATAAAGCATTTTTCATCCGGGAGAAAGTTAATCTCATTAACTCTGACATATCTCCTTATTCAGGAGTCCAAAAATTCTGAAAAAAATATGCGTTGGAACCCTTATCGAATAATGAATCGAAAATAGTGATTCTAATATCCAGGAAAAATATCAATCAACCTAAAAATGATGAAGAAGACGCGGCGGTCACCGAGATTCCGTAGCAGAAATCTTCATTTTGAAACGAGGATAACTCCTTATCCCGGAAGCCAAATATTCTCAAAAAATACAATTTAGAATCCTCATCAAATGAAGTTTCTAAATATGTATATATCCCTTCATAGAAAAATTCTCTATCAACAGAAAATCAGGAAGAAACAGGTGGGCGCCGCCTGACTCCGCAGAACCCTAGTTCATCGAAAAACTCAAAAATTCTCTCCCTCCGCCGCCTTTCAAAGCTGTATATCAAAGGAAAAGGTTAGGTAATCATATTACCCATATTATAAAACTTTTACAAGCCCCAATTTCTTCTGTGGACGCAGATTTCACAAAATCCCCAAATCCGGGTGTTGGTTCGGGCATGACAGAAACACCAATTTTGAGGTTTCTCCCGAACACTACAGAGATCCAAACTTTAAACAGTTTCTGGCGTTGGAAAGCCCTATATCACGAGATTATACCGGAGCCAACCAATCTTTTCTCTGAATCACATACAGATTATGGTGGCCTCGAAAAAATAGATGTTTGCATAGATTTGGGAACACATAAATAACATGAAATAATATCGATTGGAAGTCGATTTCAACTGAGACTTGAATCAGGCTCTGATACCACTGTAAGAAATCATCCATACAAGTTTGGTGCATCGGAAGCGACGATTCCTATGGGTTCCTTTAGAATCTGTCTCAATTGGAATTGAACGACAAAGATCAAAAACCGATCAAATCGGGTTCGAATATACTTGATAGGGATTCACATAATCCCATGGAGATGAAGAAGATGAGCTTATCAAGCTCTTAAAACCATTCAAGTGTCCGGTCTCCTTTAGTATCCACACGAACTTCATCCACAGCAGGTTCTCCCTTCGCGCCGGCCTCGAGAACTCTTCCCGAACGGAGCTCCATCGACCATGGACACCTTCTAGAGAGAGAAGGAGGTAGGGAGAAGGCTAGGGACGTGGTTTTCACCCTTGGCTTTATTGGATTTGGCTGAAATCATTAGTATTTATAGATAATTATAGAATTTTTCATAAAAACACAAAATCTCCATAAATTACGCCCTTGCCCTTGTACTTGTGGATAAGTCCTTTTGTGTGTGACTCACTAGGCCCAATAGCCAATTTGGTTGAGGCCTAAATAAAATAAAACAATTCTATTTAATTTAATTAAATCTGTTATCCGATAACAGATTAATCGGCATACCGATCATGAAGGGTACAAGCCACATCCCATGATCCCAAATGGCTATAGGGATAATCTTATCTCCATTGAGCCTTTCCATCATCAGTTACCGCATGGATATAAACCCTCATCCATCCAATATCTCGGTCGGAAAGGAGTATGGCATCGACTGTCAACTCCTTAGTGTACCGACTCTATAGGATCCTGTACTCAGAATTGGATTAATTGGAAAACTCTTTCTCCTATTATCCTATCTACCTTGGATAGGGATTTAGAGTACTATCCCATAGGACATTCACTCTCACTTACCGAGAGTGGACGATCCCTTGTTGTCCGCTCAATTGCCTCCATCGGGTTTTCCTTGTGCCCGATCCATCGCTATACTGGACCATCTATACGGTGATCCATAAGACAATGGTCAAAGCACAAGTTCCACCCAACAAGGCATCTTTGGCGACTCAGGTCAAAGGTCCAACCATGCAACCGTGATGTTAGAAAACCCTGATAGACAGTTCGGTAAGATACCATTCAGGATTTCTAATTCAGTCAGTTCAGTGAACTCATTCAACTAATGAGCACATTTATGTGTATCTCAGTGTCTCCACACTAATGACTAATGAGATCAGTCGTCCTCATCACATGAGAAGACATCACATACACTAGTCTATCCGGATCCTTGATGTCCCGTCTCAAGTATCTTATCAATAGGAACATTTAGATCAAATACATCTAGATGATCAATCTCATTATCATGAGCTCATCATGATTTAATCATCATTGCATTTGATCAAGGACTTCATTATGATATTCGCATCTAATAAGATTTGCCTAATTAATTGAATAAGATATATCTAGAAATGTCAAATCATATCATATATGATTGGCTTGTAGGCCATACATTTCTATCATCTATGTCCTCCATAAATAGTAATATTGTATGTGGACTTCATTGACAGATGTATCTAGCATCAATAGAGTTCCAATGAGCATTAACATTATTGCCTTTGTCTGGTAAAGAACAACTGGCGATTCTCCTCACTATCCTCCACAAGCAAATTACCTGCATTATTTCCAAAAATTTCCAACAACCATAATAATTTTAAAGTCAACTGACTGGGCCCCATATTTTCTAAATCTAACTGAATACCCAAAAAATGCTCACTCACAGCTAACTAATTATCAAAATCACTTGATGGAACTTGTATAGGAGTGATGACAGGGGTTCCCTGTAATCCTAAAATTATAGAGACATCTGTAACATCATTGTCATCTCACCCCATGGAAAGTAGAAGGTAGATTGTCTCTAAATGCCATCACTCCGCAAGAGTAGTAATCAACTACTTGTCCAATTGGAACTAGTGGAGGTATGTACTACATAAAAACCTAACCCTCTCTAAGTACTCCTTTAACATGTCATTCTCTATCTTCCAAGATGACACCTGCCTAACATGACTAACCAATAATTGCATAGTATCATCCTACAAAAAATAATGATTGCATATTAAGAATGATTATTAAAATTTGAAAAATACAAGGTCAATTTTCACATAATAGAAAGATATACAAAGACATATAGATGGTAACAAATTCATGCAACTCATAACTATCATTTACCTCGGGCTTCACTGAGCAATGGTGAGTCTATCCTTGCAAAAGAGATCTATAACGTGGTCCTAGATCCATCTCTATGAATAAACAATAATTAGAAAACAAAATTATCATTTAACAGAAGTAAAACATACATAAATTTTGTTACATGGGAAAGAAGTTGAATTTAAAAGAACTTATAGATTGGTTGTGGCCTAGTTCTTTACAAATATTGTATTTATTTTGTTGTTCATTTGGATTGCAATCCATTACCACTGACAATCTTTTGTTGTTAAGGTATTTCGATCTTTCGAATCCTTGATGGTGGCAATAATGGAATCGAATTCCTATCCGAGTCAAAAGATTGTCAATAACGTGCATCCAACATAGTGTAAAATTCATTTATATATGCTAACCAACAGTGACCAATTGTGAATCAATCCAAAACATACTTATACGAATCCCAATGCATAGAATTGGTTGCACAAATTGCATGTTTACTAGGAAAGTGTTGTAACTAAGGCTCACAACAAGTGCATGAAGGTGAATTTTATTGAATATCAACTCGGAATACACAACTATAGCAATCGTTCACATCCCATTCGCAAACATTTACCCATGCTTGAATAATAATCTCTTTATATTTTCTTTTATTTATGTAATTTTTTCTTAAATTTAGATGTAAGATGTGTTTTAGTATTAAAACCAATTATACATCATTAAAAGAATATCAATCTAAGTTGATGGTATGACATGTGTACGAGAGCATGAATAGGCAACCTTTTAGTAATTTTCAAAACACTATTAAAACATTCAACGTAGTTGGTAGCTAGTTATTATTTCAAATCTTTTACCATTCATGTTACATGTCAAAACCCAATATTCTGGATTTACTTATAACAACAAAACATAAGCTTCCGAACATCATAACTTGATCTCATTTATCTGGCTATTAAAATCCAATAAATTACATGCAACACCTTCATCATACATCCTTTAAAACATATCTTTACCCACAAAGTATGACTAAAATTTTTGTCAATAATGATGAAGACAATAATGATGTGTTGCCAAAAGAAACCATTGTTTTACTGCATTTTTTATACTAACATGACTATTTGAAATGATGCACAATTCATGTTGACATTCTATGTTAGAGAGAATATATGTAACCATTTTTGAAAGAAACATGACCATGACTATTTGTTCTCATTGTTTACCGACTACAGTGTAATATGAACTAACCCTTTATTAGCATCCACACCATATGCAACTAATAATGTACCATAATATTTTCTAAGCAAAAATGTGTCATCTACACTTTTAATTGGTCATCAAAAATACCATAATTTGATACATGGCACGAAACTCCAAAAGAAAAATAGTAACTTTGTATTGTCACTCTCACACAACAACTACATATTGTACCTGGCATAGTCATCTTTATGGCTTCTATGTATCTTAGAAGATATGTGTATGAACTTTCTAAATCACCAAGCTTTTCTTCTAACATTCCAAATCTTTTTGTATGTCAATCTTATAAACTATTTGACTTGTACTAAATCCATAATGTCTCTTGGTCGAATGTTCAAACAAGATCGAACAATAGATATAATTAAATGTGAAATTGTAGTGGATGTCAACTGTCTATGACCCATATTGTGGATGGGAGTACAACATATATGATTGTCGTCATAACTCATAACTTTCCATAAATCACCGACTCGTTTGCTAATACAAGCATGCTATCTCCATTCACACCCTTCATCTCTTGCTTGACATATTAAGGTGACTTTAGACTTCGTCAACCTATCAGTTAGATGTTGTATATTGTGTTTCAATGAGAAAGGTGCAATCATAGCTAAATGATTTTTCTTACATATGAGCACATCTCCTTATGCAATATCATCAATATTTTTCCCTTCACCTCTAATTATAATTGAATTCTCTTCTCCTCCAACATCTTCTTCGTCACTTTCTACGTAACCATTATTCACAATAGCATTATTAATTCAATTTGCATCTTCAATTTCATAAAATTTATTCACAATGCACTGTTAATCATTTTGTTAGGTATTTTTTGTTGTCACTTGTAGAGTCATCATGACTCATATTGTTCATTCAAATTTATCTCTGCATGACAAGAAGTTGTCATTGCATTACCCGGTCTGGCTTCAATATTTAATGGACTAATATTACAATGATATTGTGAAAACAATTGAGTCATTGTTGACTAATGATGTGTTCGAATACAAGTTACTTTGTGATTGATATATACTACATCTTGACTCATAAATTATGTTGCAGAAATCCTTTTCAACAAATAACAAAATCAAGTCACACTGAGCATTTCATGTTATGAAAATATGACATGAAATGTTGTCTACAATATTGGTGACACCATCAAAAACAGTTATAAACCAATCTCAATTTTATTGTTTATAAACTACACCTATTGAATTATATATATGCATCTTCAACTCTTCATAAGTTCATATCAATGATACTTTAATGTTGATTTTATGCCTACAATCATACTGTGCATAATGATTACTTATTGAAATTCTTCCATCAAACATAAGATGAATGGTGATTTCCCTTGGTGACATACTTCGGAGATATTTTATATTATCTTGAAAACATTTAAATCATCTGTGAGGTCACCAAAATAGTTTGAGTTACATTTATCTAACGTGCTCGATTTAAAGTACATATTCTAATATGCTTGCCCCATCCAATATGGTTGATCTTTGATTATATCAATCTCTGATACAATTCGATTGAAGTACTTTACTATCCAAATCAAATGAGGTCACCCGATTGGACCCGATCAATCTCCATTCTAGTCAAGCTCCGATCCAATCGTTATTTGATCATGTCAGTTCCAACCATTTGGGTTACAATAGTCTGATATAGTTAAACTTCAATCTGGTTCTTCTTCAATTCGATCAATTCCAACCAATCAATTTGATCTAATCTAGTCAAATTGAAGTATTATACCAATCAGATAAAAATGAGGTCATGCAACCAAACACCCCATGAATGTGGTCCATATCCATCTCTTCCAACAAAAGTTAGATGTAATAAAAATGAAGTTGTGTTCGCCCTTAATATTGTCAAATAAGTGTGTGGTACTTATAGAGATTAGAATTGAAGCTGGCTGATCTTCTATTTACCCACTAGGTCCCAAACAAGCAATTCAATCAGAACTCTTCGGATCCATAACAAACCGAACTAATTGAAATAATATGGATTGAAGCTGATTTCTAACTCATTAATTGGTTTGGATCGGGCCATATAGGAGTTAATCCACACCAATTGAATATCTCACATTTTTAATATTAAAAAAATAAAACATGCACTATCCTCTCCAGTGTGCCATCGTTGCTTCCTCAATGTCATTGTGGAGAACACATACCGAAGTGTGCATGATCTGTTTGGATCCATAACAAACCAAACAGATTTAAACAAAGTCATTAAGCATTTGAATCGGGGTTGATTTCTTGGTCATTATCCATTCAGATCAGGCCCAATTCGAGTTGATACAATTGAATCTCCCACATTTTAAACATTTAAAAAAAGTCAACAACTCACCGTCCTCCCTAGCCAATTGCTGCCACAAACCTCTACACCACCACATTCCCTCATCCTCGCCACCACCCCCACAAGCCACCTTCCTTGCCATGTAGAGAAGACGATCACCGCAAGAGGGGAGATGGAGACAGCCGCCAAGAAAGGAGGAGGAAAAAAGGAGAAAGTGGGCCTTAGGTTTTAGTAAACTATTATGCAAGTTGGTAGGACACCGACTTTTCATGGAGAAGTTGAGTCTTTGGCACCAAGTCAGTGTTAGGAACACCAACTTTTAAAGTCAGATTGTGGGACAACTTGAATTCAAGATTGCCACCCTATGCCGCCAAGTGATTGTGAAGTACACCGATGTTAAAGTCCAGTTAAGTTCACACCGACCTATTTGGAGAGAATGTTAATCCCCAATTTTGTCTAGATTAAAGTCATTAAATTGTGTAAGTACTACCCAAGTTTAAGTCAATGTAGTTTTACCAACTTATGGGGTTAAGATTGTAGTTAAGAGATATTTTAGCAAAGTTAGATTAATGTAATCCGACTTCATCGTTAATATTTCACATATAAATCGGCATTTGAGACATCAACTTTCGCGAAAATGTGTTAGATTTGTAAAATTACTTTAGTGTGTTAGTTTTAAATATAAAAAATAGGTGTTATTTAATAAAAGAAGTCCCACAAATTTAACGTGGAGTTCAGATCGACACCCAAACAAAATTTTTACTTGTATGATGTTCATGTATGTGATATTTATAAAACCAGTCTCACTCCGATTTAACCCTGTCACGACCCGGATTTTTAACATGCACAGCGGAAGATAATCCGGCGACGTAACGGGGAAGAATATCGGTCTGGAACCAATTAAGACCAAAATCACAATCCAAATAAACAATTCCAATAATTCTATCTAATTAACACTATGAAATTACAATCTAAATAATACCAACACTGAACAAGTACTCCACTAGCTCCTTGGACTCCAAAACACCACTACGCTTCTGCTGCGCTAAACCTGCAATCCTGAAAATATTAACAACGGAAGGGGTGAGTCACAACAGACTCAGTAGGTCTTACACCCGAACTACCCTACTATACTAGTGATTTCTAATGGTATTCAATACATAATAAGCCTAACAATCAGATTTAATACATAGGGTTTAAACTAATCATATATCTTTAATTAATTGATTAAAGAATCAATCAACTACCCCATATGATGACTAGACTCTATATGCATTAAAACCAACATAACCTACACCTTAAACTGTTCTAGGTATGCCCAGAACACATAGACCTGACATAAAACCAATGACACATCTATAACACTACCATCTATGCCAATCCAAACAACTAGACACCTGTCTGAGTAAATTCCATGCTCCATCTGATAAATGCAGTCATATCACAAAACTAGCACCAGATTTACCATATAGTAGGAAGTAACATATAGTAAGCTAAATCTCATAGTACCCCATAGGCAGGGGAGTACTTAAGATAAACCGCGGTATCCGGGATCGACGGATGCTCCGGATCGTTCTAATTCATCCGTCGCCCACAGACCGAATTATAGTCTAGTGAAGTACATTTCCATCACAATGCAGCTCACTGCACTAACCACATTCCACACCATGCAAGCATATAATTAACTCAGACAGTAAACATGAACATTTAATTGGCAAATCAAACATGAAATACATAGATGCACACTCATGGTTCTATGCACCCCATATTTGCATACCACACCATAATCTAGCATAAACAAGAACCGATCTATCATATGATGCATCTAAATATGATCATGCAAGCTACAACCTAAACACCTCAATTACATACTTAAACAGGACTATCTATCACATAAAAGAAAATAAACTAAACTCTACCACCACTATGCCTATACTTTACATCGGCTTTTTATCAAATCGGGATATACATGTTAAAGATCACCGTAATGCAAGTAGGTTAAACTAACTAGACTCAAACATAATAAAACCTAACAAGCTAATTAATGTACATGGATGATTAAATCAACCTAAACATGCATGATTAAACAAGTTAATCTAAGTTAATCTAACTCTATCTAATCATGCCAATATGCCAGAAATAACCCACAAATTATACCATACTAATCATGATGATCTAAACAAGTTTTTACGAGTTAATCAAATATATAGGAGTGCTAAGAATAGCCGAGACGCCTACCTTAACGGCGACGACGAACGGCGCACGGAATTTCAACGGAATCGATCCGGATGACGAGCGTGTTGCCGCGGTCACGACGGCGCTGAAAAATCGATCCGGATGGATGTCTTGACAAGCTGCTGGAACAAGGAGGATTAATGATCTAACAAGAATAAATGGATATAATAGGAGAGAGGCGATAGGTGAGAGGGGGGTATGAGAGAGGAGAGAGGGAGAGACGATATGAGAGAGAGGGAGGGAGGGGCTTCACCACGGAGAGGGGGGTGTGGCGCACAGGCGGCGCACGGTGCTGTGCGTGCGGGCGGTGCAGGCGGTCGCTCGGGCGCTCAAATCAGTGAGGGGGAGGTATACCGGCGATGGCGGGCGCGGCGGAGGCCGAAGCCGCGAGGGGTGGGTCGGTTGGCCGCAACCGCGGCCGGGCGCGCGGCGGAAGAGGCTCGGCGGGAGGCTCGGAGGGAGGGCGGCGGTCCATGGGCGGTGCGGAGGCGGCTGCGCGGGGGTGCCGGCAACCGGAAACGGCGCGGCGACGGCCGAGCTCGCGCGCGGATGCGCGAGGTCAACGTCGAGGGTGGTCGCGGCCGGCGGCCGACGGCGGCGGGGGGAGGGCGAGGCGATGGCGGCGGCGGCGGTCGCTCGTGCGGCCCGGGTGGGCGGCGACGGCGGCGACCTCGCGGGTGCGCAGTCACGGCGGCGGCTACCGGGCGGGCGGCCGAGGTGGCCGGCGGCGGCCGCGGCGGGGCGGCGGGCTGACGGCGTCGCGGGGGCGGCGGGCTGGCGCCGGCGTGGCGTGGAGGAGAGCGGCGAGACGGCGGCCGGGCGTGGCCGGGACGGCGGTGGCGCGGGGTGGCCGCGGTGGCCGGGCGCCGGGCGTGGCCGGGACGGTGGCCGGGCGTGGCCGGGACGGTGGCCGGGCGGGGTGGCCGCGGTGGCCGGTGCGCGCGGTGGCTCCGGCGGGTGCAGGCGGCGGAGGTAGGGTGGCGGGCGGCGGGTGGAACGGGGCGGAGGCGCGCGGCGACGCCGGGGAAGGGGGGGTCGACGGGGCTCTCGGCTGGGCGGGAGCGCTCGACGGCGCACAGGTTAGCAGTGGGGGGGAGACGAGCGGCATCGGGCATACGGAGAGAAGAAACGATAGATAGATACGTAGAGGAGGAAGCGGCAACCGTTTAGGAGGATTATTACGGGGGAGGAGAGAAAACGGAAAGGAGTAAAAATAGGAATGGACAGGTAAGTGATAACTATACAATAAATAATTATAATAATTATTTTTAAATTAAAAAAAATATCCTAACCATTACAATCTACCCTCCTAACAAAAATTTTCGTCCTCGAAAATTCAACCAAACTCACCGAACAATTACATTATTCAATCTATCTAACTATTCCCTTCTATCTAAGCTATCCATCCATCTACCACTCTACCTAAACATATCTATCTATCATCAATCTATCAAACTATCTAACAAACTAACACACTAACTAACAATTCATTCATCAATCTACCCACCTATTATCCATCCATCTATATCATTTTAATCTATCTAATATCAATCTTCAATACTATCTAAGATTCTCAATCTAATAGGTAATCTAATTATCTATGTATCATATATATCATCCCATCACATAACCTTAAGACCTTAATTATGATGATCCTTAATCTAAATTATCAATATACCAAATCTAAAAATTTTGTAAGTCAATAGGATATGGTTCAAATATCTTTCACAAAAATATTCAATAATCCAATAGTCCCTACATGATACGAACTTAATAATCATGTCTAAGTTTGATAAACTTCATCATCTATCTAAAATTTAAAACATACTAAATCTGAAAATTTAACATCATAACATACCAAATGCCATCAATGACTCAATATAATCATCTAATTGATGATCTAATCATAATCTAAATATCAAATTTAATTGATCAATATCTTGTCTAAAGATCATCACTCCAAATGACTTGATCCACAAAAAATCTAAATGTATATCATCATAGGATTATAAGTATTGATCTTATCCACAAATAAAGATAGAAAAATTCCTTAACTATTTCTCTATCTAAAGACCATGTCTAATAAATTTTGGTCTATCAATTCTTCGACTCTAACTAATAACAATTCATAATTCAATCCATCATATATGCAAAGTCTACTCCTAGCTATATGTATAAATCACAATTTGAAGAGAGATTGAGCCATCATACGGATAAGACGAATTCGGATCGGATAGAAAGAATAAGACTAGAGTTCTAGATCAATAGATAATGGAGGATAATCTGGATGATATGATCATGATCTAAATCGAATTGCCTAAGAGAATGATAGCCTATCTAGATAATGGACTAACCTCTAAGATTAATATCTATTCGTCTAAACATCTCATCTTCAATATCAAAAGATTACAACCTTACGATAATATCAATATCTTCATAAATCTATTCCAAAATTCATATTGGTAATTCACCTTAAATATGATGTCTTCTTATTAAGGCTACTACAATTCCTATTCTACCTCATAGTTAAACCTCACAAAAGAATGATACCTTAAGATGAAGTATATCTCAAGCTTATTGTAATCCACTTATCCAATCACTATAATTATTATTCTTAGCTTCTATAACATTCATATACACATGATCTCAATTACAATCACCTCATACCATTTATGTTATATAAGTCCTCAAGATAATCAAATCTCTAACTTCCAACAAAATAATCTTAATGAGTCAACTACTCCTAACATTATTAAAATCACTTAAACAATAATCATTCTCTTATTATCACTTTCATTCAAACTTTAATCATCACATCAATCACATTATCTCTTTATCTAAAGTACTTGCTATCAAATTATCATCAAAGAAATTTATCTCTAAATTCCATCATATGAATAATATCTAATTGTAATCACATATAAATAGCAAATGATTCTCATTCTCAATGAGTTCTTAAGTCTTCTATTCTCTCTCATACTTTTCAAATATATTTAAATCTCTACCACTCTTGCAAAATACGTTCTCATTTCTTCCTTAAAATAAATTTATAATTTCATATTCTAATCATTTCCAAATAACTAGAAAGATTCACATCTTATCTCATTCCAATCTAAAAGATCACATCTAATGAACTAAGGCTCAAACTCCACATGAAATCAACCTATGATTAGACATAACATATAACTAAAATCATCCACAATCAAGATTTGACTAAATTGACTAGACAAGATATGGAGAGATAATTGAGTTTCGAAATCGGGTAATAAAGATCAAAGATTGTGATCGGGGAGAGTATATTAGTACAATCAAATAGTAGATAGCACCATAATAGCACTTACTATAATACAACTCACACTATCTCTAATTCTCAAACTCATAATATATCAACTAAATATCTCTCCTCAAAACTTGCACTTGATTGTATTCTATCCTCGATAGCACAAAAGATACCACATATTCAAAACATAAAAAAAAAATTATCTTAATTCTTACTCTGAAATTTCATATTCATAATCTCATTCTTATATCCCATTCCTTTTTCATTTAAAACCATATACTCAAATAATAATTCAATCATCATTTCATTTCACATCTAGGATAGGACTGATACCAAAATCTAATTAACACGTGTCATCATATCCTTATACCACCCAAAAGTATCCTTCCAATCATCTTACAAATAAATCAGATTTAATCCCAAAAATGAATCATTCTAATTATTTCACATATGTCATTCAACTAAATCCTTCAAAAGATTCACCAATCTATCTACTACTCAAATGATATTATCAAGATTCTAATCATACTTATTAAATTCACCATCAATCTAAATTACTAAAAATAATAAATCTGAAAATTTTCTCCGCAAACTATAAATCAACATGTTAATGATCAACCATCACCTATCAAACATTTGATACTCCAATATGTATATCTTGATTGTGTCTTAAGATTAGTGAAAGTAATTCTTCATCAAACAAAACTACAATATCCACCCAATCTGAAAATTGGTCATTGCATTTTTAATTATTCAATCTGATCTCTAATCACCCAATCACTATCTAATATTAAAATCTAACAAATCTAAAGTGATAGTCTTATCCCATAATCATAAATCTAAACTCCAAAATCCACTATATCTGAAAGTTGAATCATCATAAAATGACACTATCAAATATCTAATATAGACCTCCAATAATCTATCATCAAATTTCTATGTCATATAGGATTCCCAATCCAATAGAAAATCTAAATTATTCTTTCTGCCCAAAATCATGTTCTTCCGGATATCAATTCCATCTAATCCAAACCGATATCATAAACCCGGGCATGTCAATATAGACATTCAGGCCGAGTTAATGCTCTGATACCAAGCTGTCACGACCCGGATTTTTAACATGCACAGCGGAAGATAATCCGGCGACGTAACGGGGAAGAATATCGGTCTGGAACCAATTAAGACCAAAATCACAATCCAAATAAACAATTCCAATAATTCTATCTAATTAACACTATGAAATTACAATCTAAATAATACCAACACTGAACAAGTACTCCACTAGCTCCTTGGACTCCAAAACACCACTACGCTTCTGCTGCGCTAAACCTGCAATCCTGAAAATATTAACAACGGAAGGGGTGAGTCACAACAGACTCAGTAGGTCTTACACCCGAACTACCCTACTATACTAGTGATTTCTAATGGTATTCAATACATAATAAGCCTAACAATCAGATTTAATACATAGGGTTTAAACTAATCATATATCTTTAATTAATTGATTAAAGAATCAATCAACTACCCCATATGATGACTAGACTCTATATGCATTAAAACCAACATAACCTACACCTTAAACTGTTCTAGGTATGCCCAGAACACATAGACCTGACATAAAACCAATGGCACATCTATAACACTACCATCTATGCCAATCCAAACAACTAGACACCTGTCTGAGTAAATTCCATGCTCCATCTGATAAATGCAGTCATATCACAAAACTAGCACCAGATTTACCATATAGTAGGAAGTAACATATAGTAAGCTAAATCTCATAGTACCCCATAGGCAGGGGAGTACTTAAGATAAACCGCGGTATCCGGGATCGACGGATGCTCCGGACTGTTCTAATTCATCTGCTGCCCACAGGACCGAATTATAGTCTGGTGAAGTACATTTCCATCACAATGCAGCTCACTGCACTAACCACATTCCACACCATGCAAGCATATAATTAACTCAGACAGTAAACATGAACATTTAATTGGCAAATCAAACATGAAATACATAGATGCACACTCATGGTTCTATGCACCCCATATTTGCATACCACACCATAATCTAGCATAAACAAGAACCAGTCTATCATATGATGCATCTAAATATGATCATGCAAGCTACAACCTAAACACCTCAATTACATACTTAAACAGGACTATCTATCACATAAAAGAAAATAAACTAAACTCTACCACCACTATGCCTATACTTTACATCGGCTTTTTATCAAATCGGGATATACATGTTAAAGATCACCGTAATGCAAGTAGGTTAAACTAACTAGACTCAAACATAATAAAACCTAACAAGCTAATTAATGTACATGGATGATTAAATCAACCTAAACATGCATGATTAAACAAGTTAATCTAAGTTAATCTAACTCTATCTAATCATGCCAATATGCCAGAAATAACCCACAAATTATACCATACTAATCATGATGATCTAAACAAGTTTTTACGAGTTAATCAAATATATAGGAGTGCTAAGAATAGCCGAGACGCCTACCTTAACGGCGACGACGAACGGCGCACGGAATTTCAACGGAATCGATCCGGATGACGAGCGTGTTGCCGCGGTCACGACGGCGCTGAAAAATCGATCCGGATGGATGTCTTGACAAGCTGCTGGAACAAGGAGGATTAATGATCTAACAAGAATAAATGGATATAATAGGAGAGAGGCGATAGGTGAGAGGGGGGTATGAGAGAGGAGAGAGGGAGAGACGATATGAGAGAGAGGGAGGGAGGGGCTTCACCGCGGAGAGGGGGGTGTGGCGCACAGGTGGCGCACGGTGCTGCGCGTGCGGGCGGTGCAGGCGGTCGCTCGGGCGCTCAAATCAGTGAGGGGGGGGAGGTATACCAGCGATGGCAGGCGCGGCGGAGGCTGAAGCCGCGAGGGGTGGGTCAGTTGGCCGCAACCGCGGCTGGGCGCGCGGCGGAAGAGGCTCGGCAGGAGGCTCGGAGGGAGGGCGGGGGTCCATGGGCGGTGCGGAGGCGGCTGCGCGGGGGGTGGCGGCAACCCGGGAACGGCGCGCGGCGACGGCCGAGCTCGCGCGCGGATGCGCGGGTCAACGTCGAGGGTGGTCGCGGCCGGCGGCCGACGGCGGCGGGGGGAGGGCGAGGCGATGGCGGCGGCGGCGGTCGCTCGTGCGGCCCGGTGGGCGGCGGCGGCGGCGACCTCGCGGGTGCGCGAGTCACGGCGGCGGCCACCGGGCGGGCGGCCGAGGTGGCCGGCGGGCGGCCGCGGCGGGGCAGCGGGCTGACGGCGTCGCGGGGGCGGCGGGGCCGGCGCCGGCGTGGCGTGGAGGAGAGCGGCGAGACGGCGGCCGGGCGTGGCCGGGACGGCGGTGGCGCGGGGTGGCCGCGGTGGCCGGGCGCCGGGCGTGGCCGGGACGGTGGCCGGGCGTGGCCGGGACGGTGGCCGGGCGGGGTGGCCGCGGTGGCCGGTGCGCGCGGTGGCTCCGGCGGGTGCGGGCGGCGGAGGTAGGGTGGCGGGCGGCGGGTGGAACGGGGCGGAGGCGCGCGGCGACGCCGGGGAAGGGGGGTCGACGGGGCTCTCGGCTGGGCGGGAGCGCGCGACGGCGCATAGGTTAGCAGTGGGGGGAGACGAGCGGCATCGGGCATACGGAGAGAAGAAACGATAGATAGATACGTAGAGGAGGAAGCGGCAACCGTTTAGGAGGATTATTACGGGGGAGGAGAGAAAACGGAAAGGAGTAAAAATAGGAATGGACAGGTAAGTGATAACTATACAATAAATAATTATAATAATTATTTTTAAATTAAAAAAAATATCCTAACCATTACAAACCCGATCAAATCTAAATTTTAGTCATTCAACTCAGTTCATTGTAGTTTTGACCTGTTCAAGTTGATGTGGCTGATTAAGTTCAACTATAACTGGTTCAGTTTAGGATCCATTTATTTCCTTGAAAAACTCATTGCATGCAACAGTTGTTGGGAAAAGTTGAATAGAGTTTTTTTCTCTTACACGTAAAAGCTTGGTCAAAGGAGAAATCAGGAAACCATTTTCCAAGAGACCGTTTCAAAGGATTTTCTAAATTATTATTTATGAAAATCATTTCCAAGTATCCAAATGACTAAAAATAATGTAGTAAAATGATTTAAAAATAATAAAATGATAGGCTTCTTTCAAAGAAAAATAATTTATTAGTATCTAAGATATAAACTAGTTTTCAAATTTTATCAAAAAATAACTTGATGTAAAATAATTTACTTAATTTATATTTTGCATCAATATTTTACTATAAAAATAATTTTTTATTATATAAATATTTATAAAATTATTGATAACTATTATGTTCTCGTTGAAGGGCTTTGCAAAATATCAAATAATTGATAAAATTTTCTATAAAATAATCTTGTATTCTATTATCTAACAATCCTAGTTCTATTGTGGTATCGTTTATTTTTTGTCTAGTAAAGGAAATCCTTGTTCTTAAAGTATCTATTTTCTTTTCATCGCTTCAAATCTATCCACGAATTTTAGGCTATTATTCTCATTTGGATAGTTGCAAGGTTTATAATATGTTGTTGGTATTCTATCCATAATGTTGTTTCTCATGGCTTTGGATTTTTTTTTGCAAAATATAGTCCTATATATTAGTCACTCTAAATTTTCTTGCATAATTTATAATAGTATCTTTAAAAATAAAATTATAATTTTATACTTTACATATATCAGATAATCGTAATTATATTATCAGATAATAATATAAATTCTTTTGTTTGATTTTTCAAGATTTTTATGTATTTGCCGATTTTTTTAGAAATTTTTTTATAGTATTTTCATAATTATTAATGACACCTTCTGTAGTAGTGCTTGCTCCTTTGATAGTTTTTTTATTGGTCTTAATTAATCCTCCTCATTTTAAATTATTCTCTTGAATGTCATTTCGATTAAGTTTAGTTGTAATTGGAATATCATAGGTTTTATCTCCAAAAATATTTAGGAATAATCAGGCTAATCAAGACTCAAAATCTTTACCTATAAATTAAAAAGACTCTAAATAATTAATAAAATATAAAAATAAGATGATCTTCAGCATCTTTTGTAATTATGTCTATTTACAGTCGAATTTGATTTTGATCCTGCAATACTTTTTAACTTTCGCTGTCAACAACCGGGCAATACGCCTTCATCTTCTCTCAGTCCCTGGGTTCTCCTTGGTCAACGCGTTTCTCCGGGTGAAAGAGCTTCGTATTCTGCCGTTCCGCTTCTGAAGAGCTCAGGAAAGAGCTCGTATATTCACTCTACCGAAGGAACGAGGTTACAATTCCGAACTCCGAGTGCCTGCTCGGTAATGTTGTTCTAACATTAAAATAGTGAAGAAAGCTTCATCAGGTAAGAACTTCGTCGACGATCTAACACCAAAATCTCTCTCCTTTGCTCTACTTTGTCTTGGCGGATTTTTTGTCCAGCAAGGTTGAGCATTTCCGCGGTAGAATCCTTTTCCAATCGGATCTTGATCTATTCCTGTGTGAAAATGCTGTGCTTTTGTGCTACACGTAGTCCCATGTCTTCCATGTTCATCCGTTTTTCTCGATATCAAGTTTGTAATATTTTATCCCTTTCACCTATGTTCGGAATTTGTCTTCTTTTCTTCAGGCATGGCGCTGGCCAACACTATTCACTCTGTCATCAACATGATCAAGAGGTTATCAGCTCCAATCCGACAAAATGTTGGATCGCTGCCCTCTTCCTCTTCTTCCCTTGCCTCCCATCTCGATGGTGATCTTGAGCAGCTTACTGCATTACTACAAGGCGTCCTATCTGCTCTGCCTGGTGCAGAGGAGAGTGAAAAACTGCAGGACAAGCTATGGCTTCGTGAGCTAAGGTGTGTTGCCTATGACGCCCAAGACCTGCTGGATGGATTCGACTATGACAATATACAATCCCATGCGGAAAGCGATGTGGTTTCTGCAGCCAAAACCATCAAACGGGAACGGCGATGTGAAGCTTCATCTTTCGGGTCCAGGTTGAGAGAGATCAGGCAGAGGCTGGACGTAATCCACCGGGAAAGAAATGCCTTCAGCTTGGCGGAGGGAGACATCACCGGGCGAACGGCTGTGTCACTGAAGCGGCTGCCAAGTGGCCCCAAGGTGAATGAGATGCTGGTGTTTGGAAGGGAAACTGACAAGACAGAAGTGGTGGATATGTTGTTATCTGACAGCCCCAATGAAGACAACTTCTCAGTGATCTCCATTGTCGGCATGGGAGGCATTGGAAAAACTACACTGGCACAGATGGTTTTTCACGATGACAGAGTCGTTGATAACTTTCAAGTGAGATCCTGGGTGTACGTCTCCCAAAACTTCCATCTTCCAAGGTTAACAAAAGCAGTTTTGGAGTCCATGAACAAGCCCATGAAGCATGCGGACCTCAGCCTTCTCCAACGGCTCCTGAGAGAAGAGCTGGTGGAGAAAAGGTTCTTGCTTTTGCTGGATGATGTCTGGTGTGAGGAACCAAGCAAGTGGGAGGCATTTAAGGTACCATTGACTACCGGTGCAAGAGGAAGCAAGGTTCTGATAACCACCCGTGCAGAGAATGTGGCAAAGGCCATTGGATCTTTTATGGTTCATTCTCTTGGCTTCTTGTCCCAAGGTGATTGTTGGTCCTTGTTCTGCCAGTATGCATTTAGTGGACAAAATCATGCAGCTGAAAACACTAGATTAGTAGAGATTGGAGAAGAAATAGTCATGAAATGTGATGGCCACCCTTTCATAGCCAAGACACTTGGAGGCCTTCTACGATATGAGACTGACGAAAGAAGATGGGAAATGGTTCGGGATGGCCAAATATTGAATGTAAGCGATGGCAACAGATACATACTACCTGGTATGAAGCTCAGTTATAGCCTTTTACCTAGCAGTCTTAAGCAATGCCTCTCCTTTTGTACGGTAATTCCGAAGAGCCATAACTTGGAGAGAGGTCAGTTAATCCGCATGTGGGCTGCTCAGGGTTTTCTCACAGAGCAGTCCATGGATGATGCTGGAAGTGATTACTTTGACTACTTGGTTCAAGCTTCTTTTCTTCAACCACATCCACAACATTACTGGGATGAGACAGAGGAAGATGATGAAAAGATGTTCACAATGCATGATGTTATCCATGATGCTGTGAAAGCTATCTCTATGGATGAATCATTGGTGCTTGAGGAAGAAAGTAATTTATTGCCCATCTCCAGGGATATTTGGCATTTGTCAGTTTCCTGTAGCAGCATTGGTGCATTGTACTTTAGTTGTGAATCTGCTTGTCCACCACCCTTAAGAACATTAATTCTGCTGAAAGACTTTGAAGATGATTTAGATATAGAAGTGCTATGCAATCTTTTTTCAATGTTTCAGTACTTGCGTGTGCTAGATTTGAGTTTTACAAACCTAAATGAGCTACCAGCTTCAGTTGGTACGTTGAAACATCTACGTTATCTTGGGCTGAGTGCAACAAACATATCCAGATTGCCAGAATCAGTGGGTAATCTCTACTTCTTACATACATTAGAAACACGACATTGTGAGCTTGTAGAGTTGCCAAAAAGTTTGGGGAACTTGGTTAACCTACGTCACCTTGTTCATCAAAACTATGATTATGCAACAACCTCCCTGTCAATGATGCCCCATGGTATTGGCAAGCTAACTTGCCTGAGGACATTGCCCATCTTTGTGGTGAGTAAAGAGCCATGTGCTGCAAGTGTGGCTGAGTTGAAGGACCTAAATGAGCTTAAGGGAGATCTTTGTATTGTCAGACTACACAATGCAACCAATGGTGTAGTGAGTACCTTTGATGCCAATTTGAGGGAAAAGAAGCACCTAGAGATGTTGCTTCTAGAATGGGGAGAGGATGCGGAACCAAGATCACCTTCCACATATAAACAAGATGAACAAATGCTTGAGAACTTGGAACCAAGCACCAACTTGAGGGAGTTAAAATTAGATTACAACTATAGAGGCTTCAGATTCCCCAAATGGCTGGGAAATCCCTCTTTCTCTAAGCTAGATACTATCTTCATATCAGGTTGTGTCAACTGTACATATTTGCCACCTCTTGGCCAACTCCCTTCCCTCAGGTTCCTATCTATTTCTGAGATGAGGAGAGTGAATCATGTGGGTTTGGAGTTCCTAGGAGAAGGAGAAATGAGAGGATTTCCCTCTTTATTAGCAATACACTTCCGAGACATGCCAGAATGGCAATGTTGGCTGATGCAATCTAGTCAAGGGGGTGATTTTCCTTTCCTCCGGGTCATTATCTTGGAAAACTGCCCCAAGATTGAATCAATATCACTTCATAATCTTTCTGCATTACAAGAGCTTACGGTAAAAAATTGTGCACAGTTATCATCATTGAGTTGTCTAAGTGTCTGCAATATGAATGAAGCTCCACAGTGCAAGCATGTCCCTTCTTCCCTCAAGCGCTTACAGTTTCTTTGCTGCCCAAAGCTTGTATTCTCATCACAAGAGCAACTGCCTTCCTCAGTAGATCAGCTTTATATTCACAGATGTTATTTATTAGAAGAATGGGGCAAAGCTCATTTAGATAAGTTAAAACATATTCCACAGCTCCAAGGTGCTCAAGGCTAACCACATACATAACTATCAACTGTTCTTTTTTATTTTTGTTTCTTTGCAGCTTACTTTTTTATATCCTTTCCTTACAAATGGTCCTTTTTTTACAGTTACAGGTAAAGAGTTATCCATCCATGATGTTTCACTTGAGGATAGAGCAATTGCTGAAGAGCTGAAGCTCGAGAGAGGCCTCATAAAGCTAGAATTGCGATGGGAACTAGGTGAACTTGATTATGAGGACAAACCAGAAAATGTTCTTCATTGCCTTGAGCCAAATACAAACCTTAGGGAGTTAGTAATACATGGCTATAAGGGTACCATATTTGCTGCATGGTTGGGGGACCCTTCCTTTTCCAAGATTGTGAAAATGACCCTAACTAATTGTGAAGAATGCACAACCCTACCAGCTCTAGGCAGTTTGCCATCACTAAAGGAACTTCACATCTCCACCCTTCCTGCAGTCCAATCCATCAGTCAAGAGTTCTCCAATGGTGGCTTTCCTTCTTTAAAAATTCTACAATTTGAAAACATGCCACAATGGAAGGTATGGAGCCTAACAGCGGAAGATTCTTTCCCTAACCTTAGAGACCTCATCATCAGTGATTGTCCCAAACTAAAAGGGCTAGGCGTAACTTTAACTAAGATACGTTCCAACTTTAAGCTAAGACTTGAGCAGTTTGATGATGATTTGGTACTGAGAGAGTTACAGAACCTCCATGCTTGTACTAAAATGTACATTTCTAAGTTCTCTAACCTGAGGGTTCTACCTGACAAGTTGCCTCATAATCTAAAGGAGCTTGAAATAGAAGGTTGCATAAGGCTTAAAGCTCTCTCTTCTCTTCCCACTCAAGTCTGTTGTTTAGTTCTGTCAGCATGCAATGAGAAGGTCTTACACTCCTCATGTTCTTTTCCTTCTTTTCTTGCATTATCATATTTGTGGATTCGTAGGTTCCCAGAGCTGAAAACTCTCTCCTTGAGTACACTACCAGCACTAAAAGAATTGTGCTTATCAAACTGTAAAAACTTGGTGTCCATTAGCAGCTTGACTTTTTCCTCACTGTTTCCCTCTCTTACGGTTCTTTCAATTAGAGATTGTCCCGTGCTTGTCTTTGATGTAGAGGAGCAATTGCCAATGTCCCTTATGTATATGAATGTCTGTGGCTCCAAGTTCATAGAAGAGTGGTGCCATAATCACGTGATGAAGTTTTCTCACATCTGCAAGTTATGGATTGACAGTGTCCTTGCCATCCAATGCAATAATCAGCAAGAAATAGGTAAAACTACTATTTCTTTCTTGCAACACTAGATGACGGTTACATGCATTACTTGTTTTGGAAGGCCTATATTTGTCTTTTTTTTCTGTTGTATACTTCAGATTCTATAGGCATAGAAATGATGCTACAGGGGCTAGGATGTCTTGTGTTTATGATGTGCAAAACTGAAGGGTTTTCTGAACATGATTGTATTGTGAGAACCACATAAATTTTTTTTCAAAACTTTAAATTCATCTCAAGCTTATATCTGTGTAATACTGTAATTTGGTTTATCATTTAAATAATAATTTTTTATTAAATGCGTTTAGTTTTAATTATTTTGAATGTATTATTGAAAATCATTGATTAGCCACCATAATTACCCCATAGAGAATGGGGACATACAAGAAAATACCAAGAAGCACAATTAAAAGCCTTTTTTATCAGTTGACCATCAACAATTATTCAACATCATTTCCAGATTCTTCTTGAATTTTATTTTACTTGAACATCGTGTTGTTCTAATTTTTCATATTTTTTATTGTACTTGTTATTTTGGTTTTGTTCATTTTATTTGAATTTTATGTTTTTTACTATTTTGTTTCTGTTTTTGTTTTAACAACTTATTTGAATTTCATCATCACTAAGTAGTTTGCTTTCATTTAAGTTTTCTAGTTTTACTTGTTTTATTTATTTATTTGATGTTTTAATTATTTTTAAAATTTGTTAGTTTTTTATCTTCATTCATTTATTATTTGTCTAACCACTTTGTTTGAATTTTCTGTATTATTGCAGATTGATGTGCTGATTCTTTAGTTCTGATTTCTTGTTGTATTAGTTTAGTTTAAATCATTTTTATGATCACTCTTTATTTGATCATAGTTTAGATTCTTAAGTGATTTGGTCTGTGATCTTTCGTCAACTAATTATCACCATTGGTACTTTTATTATAGCTGTACTACCATCCAGCTAGAAGGCTATTGAAATCGACATGGTTACTTTTCAAAAATATCTACAGTCTCCTTATACCCGTAAATTAAGAGGCTGTATTTAGATGAATGCCTACAAATCTCCAGGACCAGACAACTTCTCCATGGGCTTTTTCAGCACTTTTGGGAGACTATAGGGCCTGAGCTGACTGAGACTATACAAAATTTTCTAGCAAGCCCCATCTTACCTGAAGCTCTTCAATTCCACGTAGGCCAACCTTATTTCAATCGAGGGGACTGAAGACATCCAAGACTTCAGATTCATTTGTCTCCTAAATGGGATTTAAAAATATTCCCCAAGTCTTGGCGAATGGAGAACCTTATTGACCAGAACGAAAGTCTTTTCTTATAAATCAATCCTAAACAGGGATCTGTGTCTGTGATGGGCATACAGCCTTAATGTACCCAGCTGGACCAAGCATGGTTCAGATGGCTCAGACGATCAAGCTAGCTTCTGAAGATGTTGACTGGGCGCTGGATGCACTTTGGCCATGCAGGCAGGATCCAAAGAATCAGGGGTCCAACCTGGTCTCAGAAGCAACGGTCCACATGGAAGCTGGCTCAGACAAGCCCGGTACTGCCATGTGAGCTTGCTGATCCTAGCCTAATGGTGGATCGACACATCTGGAGGTTCGATGCTGGATGCCAATGGTGATGATGCTCAGAAACAGTGCAAGGGTGTGAGACTCTCACATGGGAGATGTTCCAGTGCTAGAGGACAAAATAATTGGGGTACTGTAGTCTGTAACCCCAATGGGCAATGGCTTCCTTTGAAAAGCTTCTTTACACCGCACTGTCCATCGCCTGAGGAAGAATTGATCAAACTTATAAAAGAGGAAGAAGGGAGGAACGGCACAGATGCCAGAAGATGAGGAGTTGAAGAAGGCCCACTAGCCATAAGGTGGAGACATCGGAAATGGTCCTCTTGGCTGATTGAGGGGATGGAGGACAGGGATACCAAAGCTAAGCCCCTAACTGAACTAAATGCCTGATGGCCTCAAAAAAATCTGCTACATTAATTTCGGGATTACATGATAGCCCTTTATATAGTGCTGTCAATGACAAGTAAACTCAAACAAAATAATATGTACAGATATGTCTTTAAGGACTAAAAATCAAAGTAAAACTGACTGACTTCCCATCATACTTATTTGTCGAGAGAAAACTCATCCTCGAGTTTTGGATGTCGCATCTCAAACTCCACCGCTTATTTATGACCATATACAAAAATTGACGGAATATTCTGGGAGTTGGCTCATGAGAATAAGTCAATCTCAAGTTCTGATATCGAAATTAATGTGGGACAAAAGCACTTAAACTGGAATATTTGTTGTAAATGAACTAAAAAGACTGAACTAAAGCAAAATGGATGAAAACTAGTTTAAATCTAACCAAACCGAGTTAGACTGAGGTTGAACCAGGGAATCAGCCTTTGAACCAGGCTGCATCGGCATGAGCTGGCTGAACTGGCTGGACTTAGGGTCGCTCGGGCCATCGAGCTAGCTTCTGAAGATGTTGATCAGGCACAGGATGAGCTTTGATCACACAGGGCAGGATCCGGAGAATTGGGGTCTGACCATGGTCTCAGGTGCAGTGGTGCCCGAGAGATCCGGCTTGGACGAGCCCAGCACTGGCATGCAAGCATGCTGGTCTTAGCCTATTGGCGAATCGAAGTACCCAGTGGTCTTATGCTGGATGCCAACAGTGAAGATCCTCAGAATTGGTGAGGGTGCAACACTCTTGTGGGAGGTGTTCTGGCACAAGAGGACAAATTAGTTAGGGGTACTATAGCCCTAATGGCTTCCTTCGAAAAACTTTTTCACGCCACACTATTTATCATCTTCTTCATCCAAAAATAGGGCGGTCAATGTGGAGCAATGGTGGCATCAGGTGATCATGGGGGGAAGGAGTGTGGAGATGATGTCGGGAGCTATGTCTATTAATGGCGGAGATGATGATAGGAAGGAGTAAGAAGGCAGGGTGGTAGTGGCAGCACGTGTCCTGATCAGTGTAGGAGATGAGGACTCTATATTGGGATGCTATGGGGCCCATAATAGATCGACATGACTGTTGATGATGTCAGAGAAGTCGACTGGAAGAGCTCCGTCTGGGGATTGCCAGACAACATTGCTTAAAAGGAAATGCAAGGGAATGTCGGAGGTCCTTCAAGAATGACCAAAGAAGATGATTGCCTGTGTGTTGCAAAGCCAATTTATTGGATATTTGTTGATTTGCCATTGTGTGATGCTGAAATCACCAGAGGTTCTGCAACCTCTGATCTACCTCTCGGTTGGAAGATGTCCAACATTGTATTGGTGAATGAACAATGATGTTGATGCCAAACCATGAAGCCGTAGATGGGCTGAGAGATGGAGAATGGAGAAGGTGACAAATAATTGATCAGCTTGTGAAAAGGGAAGAAGGAAGGGATAGCATGGAGGCTGAAAGGTGAGGAGGAAGTGAAGGCCTATCGGCTAGAAGGTGGAGACACGAAGAATGGCCCTCTTGGCTGATGGAGGGGGTGAAGGAGAGAGATACCTGGCCAAGCCCCCTAACTGAACCAAACGTCCGAAGGTCTCCAAAAATTCCTCTACTTCATTGATTTCGGGGATTACATGATGGTCCTTTATGTAGAGCTAGCAAATGACAAGTAAATCTAAACAAACGAATATTTACAAATGTCCTTGAGGACTAAAACTCAAAGGACACCTAACTAAATTCTCATCAGAGTGTTTGAGAGGGCTTGCGGTCGGGATGACCATTAGGGACTGTTATGCGAGACTGACCACTCTTACCAATGACTCCTCTCAAACTCTTGAAAGAAAAGTTGGAAATTAGTTTCCCTGTTTTGTCCTCTTACCTTCAAAATCTTTTGGTGTGGGTGATTGGGGAATTTGAGCCGGTCTCTCTTGGAACTGTGCAAGGACGCTTCTCCCAGGTGCTTGGAGCAGGCCTGCCGTGCCATGTCTTGTAGAAATGGCATCCGGTGCTAGAGGTTCTTCAATGTGGGCCACTAGAGCAATTTCTACTGGGAGGAGAGGATCCCCATCACTATTTTCAAGGCATCACCTAAGCATCACCAATGCAACAAGATGCCCCTCAGCTATCAAGGTGGGGGGGGGGCACTTACGCGACCTACCTATTAACATCTTATTTTATTTAATTTAGTATTAGTTAATACTAATTAAGCATCCGTATCACTTAATTGAGTGGTTTTGATTAAGTATTAAGATTAAGCTAGCTAGTTCTAATAATTAATTTGATTATAAATAGATATTCTGATAGAATAATAATTAAGATTAAATATTTTTATAGATATTTATGAGCATTTAATACAAATTAATTGTCAACATTAATTTAATTGAGTAATTCTAACTAGATATTTATGTTATTTAGTTTCTCTAACTATGCACTTATATATTATTAATTGATTTACACATTGACATATCTTGATTGCCTTGAAAACTATGTTCCCCCGTCCATGAATTTGAGAGGGAGATGAAAGCAGCTCGGATACCACTTGATGGAAGCTCAACTGCATCACAAGGTCTGCTTGCCGGAGGTTGTGGACCTTCCATGGGGACAAGAGGTGGCACAACACATAAAATGGCTGGATTGATGCTTATTGGCAAGGGTCTTAAGGTCATTCTGGCTTTATTGGAAGGGTTGGTTTGATCAATGGTGTTATGCAGTGGCCAGTGTTAAAAGAGTGGTGGTTGGCCGAAGTCTTCAAAGAGATTCTTTGGCAATCTTGAGAGATTTTCATGAGATTACATCCTATGATGATGCAACTCTAGGATGATAAGACTACTTTGAGGGTTGGAGAGTTGTGAGGGATTGTAATTAATGGTAGGGTAGATGTCACGTCTCGAGTCAAAGCTGGAATCACCCAATGACATAACAAGGTAGGAGAAGTTTGGAACAATTACAGTTTGGTGAAATTGTGAAAATAGATACACAAGCCATTTACTGCACAATTATATATGTACAATAAACACTATTTATAACAACTCCCTTATTTATGTAAAAGAGAAACATGATAGATATTACAAAACTTATCTAACACCGGCACATATTTGTTGGCGTCAAAATTTTCTAATTACAAAAAAAAGGGATTAGAAGGTTTTGAACACAAAAAAGAAAAGAATGGACTAGAAAAGAGAAAACTGGTGGTGGGGCCCACCTTGGTGGCCCAATGGACTAGCTAGACCCAATAAGACTTAATGGGCCTGAAAAGTCAAAACATGGCCTAGAAATATTCAAACAACTTCATTCAACCTGTTCAACTCAAATTTAAACAAAATCGAAGTTGGTTTGGAAATTTGACTCAAATTCGGTTTCGGTAAAACAAGGACAAGATAATGCAAATGGGCTTTGAAAATACCTCGATATGGCTTAATGGGTACAAATAGCCAAGACAACAAGTCCATTGCATAGCCCCAATCACAACATTCACAATGGTGCCCAAAATGTGTAAAACAGACATCATAATGTCAAAATGACCATTTTGCCCCTAACACTTCGAGACAAATCAAGACTCTATTGAAAAAATCCGACTGCACCACATTATCCGTCTAAGATAGAGCTAGCCAACGCTTGAGACGGATCGGAAATCCGGCCAGCAATCAAAGAGTTATTTGGAAAAGATCAAATCTGGATGGGAGTCCATCCTCACCACCTAGGGGTAAAATGGTCCAATCAGCCATTAAGCTGGCTCACAGGCTGAATATTGCGATTTCCCAGCCCAAGATTTTAGTCTCGGAAACTTTGATACATTAAAAATAAAATTTGGCCAAGGAAAGGATTTAATTACATTTAATTATAATTTTTTGGAATTTTCAATGGCGCAGATTGCATTGATTGGAAAATTTGATAAAATTAGAGATTTGGTACAATTCAGGAGATCATGGCCACACATCTTGATAGAGCACAAGATCAACGGCTGCGTAGAGCACATTCCAGATTTTTTTGGGTGAATTCGGGATTTACTTAATTGATTTTGATTGGAATTAATGATATCTATCAGATCGAGAGCATTTGTTGAAACCCGGGTTAACATTAACCCAAGTTAAGTCAACCGCCCTTTACTCTCTCTTGGCTGATGTGCCAGCACCTCATCCGTGTGCACACATCTCCCGTGAAACTTCTTTTCCACTTAGAATTCCTTCTGGGAGGGACTTCTAATTGAGTTCAAACTCTTAACCTTATCTCTTGGCCAGCATTACCCCCTATTTTCTCTCTTCGATCAACACAAATTCAGGAAGTTAAAGGGCTGGGCGTGCCCATTCCTCTCCCAGAACGTATCTTGCATGTACACCCCTTTCTAGGACTCTCTCTCCAAGGGACTCCTCGGATAGACTTCATCTTAAATTAAATATTCTTGACATTTCTCCCATCCACCTTATCCCTTAGATTCTCTGGTCAGTGAGAGACTAGGAGAACAAAAGGAGAGCTGCGCCATCCTCTCTCCCGGGATCAGATCTGCGCACCAGCCCTCTCTCTCACCTGACTTATGCACGCAGCCACCTGCTCCTCTCTCTCTCTCCCCCCTGGTGCGACAGCATCCCTCAGCCTGCTCCTCTCTCTGGTGCACAGCAGCACCCCAGCAGTAGCTTCTCCTCCTCCTGGCAGCAGTGACAGCAGCATTTGAAGAAGGGGGACCAGCCTTCTTCATCTCCAGCAGTAGCAGCATCAGTGACAGCAGCCAAAGAAGGGGAACCAGCCTTCTCCTTCCAGCGCACCTAGTGACCTGTCTTCATCTCCCAGCAGCAGCTACAGAAGCCTGATCTCTTCCTTCCAGCAGCACCTGTAGCACAAGGAGAAGGAGGCTGCGGCCTTCCCATTCCTGACCAGCAGCAGCCTACGCCCTCTCCTCTGCCAGTGCCAGGCCTTGCTGTGTGCAAGGGGGAAAGGAGAAGAAGATCCAGGTGGATCTTCTGATTTCTACGAGCATTGACAGTAAAAAAAATAAGAAACGAAGAAGAAAAGGTAAGAGAAGAAGAGCATCATGTAACCTTCAACTTCTTCTCCCCTCCTTTCTCTCTTCCTATCTCTTGTCATGGCCGAACCTGCCCCTAACTGGAGCCCTTCATGCCCCTTCGTCCTCACCTATTCCTGCCCTTGTGCGCCCTCTTGTTGGCCTTCAAAAATAGCCCCTGCTGTCCCCTTAAACAAGCCCGTGTACTGACCCCTGTGCAACCCCTGTTCAGCCCCTTCGATGGCCATCAAAGACGGCCCTGTTCTGTCCCCTTATGCCACCTATCCTGCCACTTAAACAGCCCCCTTGCGGCCCTTTAAAAACTGTCATCAATCTGTTCCCTACACAGCCCCTAAACTGTCTCTTAGATAGCCTGCTGTTCAGCCCCCTTGATAGCCATTCAAACAGTACCTAAATGACTCCATTTTGTCCATACACAGACCCTTATGTAGTGAGGGAAAAGGAGTGATGTCCCGGGGATTCCTGGAATCCGTCCAACGGGCCAAGTCTTCCCCAGGCAGATTCTCGATCTCTCGTTTTGGATAGAGGAGAGGGTGTAGTGGGGACACTAGGCAATGGCCCCGTTTCAGGCAAGTTTATGGGCGTCGTAGAAAATCGTTGGGTCCCATTTGGTTGGAGAGCATGGTTATTTGATTTCATTGATTTGTTATTTGAGTCATTTACATTTTTGGGGTTTATTAGGGCGTTCTTTTAATTTTAGGCGTCCTAGGGTCTTTCTTGCATTTATTTCACCTTTTGGGTATACTTGTAAATATGGGCCTTGGTCCTATAAAGGGGACCGAGTCCTTCTCTTTGCGTATGCTACAGTTGAAATGAAAATGAACAGTTGTTTTTTCCCGTTGGCGCCTTTCCCCTCCCGGTTCCCGAAGCTGCTTTAACTTTTCCTCTGCTCCCGTCCCCTCGGCGTCAGGCGGCGAGGCCCGCGTCCCCTTTTCTCTCCCGCAGGCGACGTTGTCCTCTCCGAGGTCTCGCGAGCTCCTCCCGGCGAACGGCTGCGTCTCTTCTCTTGGCCACAGCGGTCCTCCGGCGCCTCCTCCTCGGTCTCGCGATCTTCTCCCGGCAGCGAGGCCAGTTCTTCGATCTCTCGTCCTCCCGACGACGAGGTTCCTTCCTCCTTCCTCGGCTCGCAACTTTCCCCGACCACGGCGGCTCTTCTCCCTCCAGGCGACGGGGTTCTTCTTCTTCTCCGGCTCGCGATCTCCGCGAACTCCTCCAGACGTCGGGGTTCCCTGCTTCTCCGCTTCTCCCTACTCCGGGCCTCTCTTCCAGCGAGAAGGTCTTCTCCCCCCTCCGGACCTCTCTTCCAGCGAGAGATCTTCTCCCTCCTCCCGTAACGGCCCTGGTCTTCCTCCTGAAGACAGTCCCGACGGCACCATTCCATGGTCCCTCTCTTCCGGCGCCCTACTCTCCTCCATCGGTCGCATTCCCTTCTCCTTTTGTTCCGAGGTGCGCGATTGGGCGACTAAGCAGGAGCCGTCCTAGGCAGCCGAGAAGACGGAGCCGTCCTCCCCTCCGCTTCCCGTTGTTGCCGGACTGGGAGTCTCTTCGGCGACCCTCGTGAGCATTCTCTGGTAACTGGGATCTATCTTCATCCCGAGTCCGAGGTATTGCGACCATCTTCCTCTGCGGTTCTTCCTCTCTGCTCAGGTGAACTGGAAGAATACCCCATGCTCTGGTCCGGTTCCTTACGGCTTCGATCTCAACGTTCTGGTGTCCGTATGAGTTAATATTTGAGGCTGGGATTGGCCTGTTCCGAAGTTTTCCTGGTTCTGTTTGATAAGGGCTCTATGGGAGTGATCGATCTGCTGTCGGATCTTGATATGTAGTGATCGACGTGGTCCTTTAAGCTTGCTCTTCTTCGTGAGTCCTTGTGCTTGACTGGTCCCTCTCCAGTCCGGTCCAGTTGCTGTCAGTTCATTGCTCCTTCTTATTCCGGATCTGGATTCTGGTTCGTGGGTGCGCTCAGTGTTCTGTGGTTGGTTCTCTTCCAGCCGGTTTAATGCGTTGAGCTCTGCTTCATCCTGGTTTGTTCCCTCGGTTCATTCCCTGCCGAGAATCTTTATTGTTGCTGAATACTGGTCCAATCCAGTGGGTTACTTTGTCAACCAACGTTTTTCTGGATTTCTGGTCTGAGTTATGCATCACTAGTGTGTTTCGGAGGCACAAGACTGGTCCGTCCACCTCCAGTCTGATTTTGGAATTCGGTTGACATCCGGGAATTGCTGTTGTTATGGTTATAAAATTGGGTCGGAGCCTACAGCAAAGTGGCAGCCCACAGTCGGTCTGCCTACAGCATTTGACCGGGAGATGATGATGACCTCACGGCATTCACCTTGGTAGCCTCCGGGTTGCCGGTATTGCAGGCGTTGGAACCTTATGGGTACTGAAATAGAGAGTCTCTGATCCCAATTTGGGGAAGATCCATCCTCTTTCCAGATTTTGGAATTGAATTCAGATATTGCTGATAAGGACGGTTGCTGCATATTCTATCTTGGTCAACCTGAAGATAGGCGTCCCCCCCCCTTCATTAGTAGTGTAGACCCCTTACCACCCTGCGAGGTGTGGGTCATTTTCTTGGTGCTGTACTTATTTGGTAAAAAGTTGTAATTAAGGGGGGATACCTATCTCTCAGCCGAAGACAGGCTTCCCCACACCCAGTTGTGGAGGTACTCTCTGGAACTCTCCTCCTTGCATGGTTATTTTCCTGCTTAGCTATTATCTTAATCGTGATGCCATGCCAAGTGCGAAGTAGGTCCTAGCCTTTTGATTCTTTATTGCTGTTGGTCTTGGCGAGGAATATTTGAGAGAACCACCCCTCTAGATAAGCTAAATCTGATTCGTTAGTTGTAGGACCGATTTCAAAATCTAAATCAGATTTTCAAAACTGCGTTCTTCTTATTTCTCATCTCCCTTCTGATTCATTAAAAGAGAAAGCAACTCTAGGTAACAATTTCTTAACTAGATAACTCTAAAATTGGAACCCTAGAGCCTGACTAGGGAGTCAGAGTCTTACCCACTGCGTATTGCTAGATAGGTCTGAGTCTGTCCCCCATCATCTTGGTATCAGAGCTTAGGTTAGCTCATTTCTGGTTCTAGGGATAAGTCTTAGGTTGCATTCACATTTTTTCTCATTTTCTGCATGACCACCAGAGAGGTACCACCTACCAGCCCAACCCAATGTCAGGATCCACCAGTGACCCTTCTGATTTGATGACCCAGATGGCTGATAGGTTCGGTGCCATAGAAGGAATGATCAGAGAGATGAGAGACCATTTAGAACAGTCCATAAACCATCTTACTGATCGGGTAGTCAACCTTGAGGAGAGATTACCCCAATTCCAAGAAGATAGGAGGGTGGAACCACCCCGATTTCAGCCTGACCCCAGGAACTTTCAGGCCCCTCGTAGACATCCCGGCCAAAATGACCATCATCACCGGCGTGATGATCGGCGTCCTCCCTATCAACCTCATTTTGATTATGAGGATCATCATAGAAATGGAAATGGTAGGGACATCCAGGTAGCTGAAGAGAGGGCTATGAGGAACGTCAGGGTAGATGTCCCAAACTTTGAAGGATCTAGGGACCCAAAAATCTACACTGATTGGGAAGGTGCTATGGAGCACTATTTTGAGTGGTATGACTTATCAGAAGCTAGGAAGGTTCGTTTTTGCAAAAATGAAGTTACTTGGGCAGGCCATGCTTCATTGGAACACTGTTGAGAACCTTCTTAGAGAGAGACAACAGGAGTCCATCCAAAATTGGGAAGAAATGAAAGCAAAACTCAGGGAGAAATACCTGCCTTCCTCTTTCAGACATAGGCTGGTTGACAAGTGGCAAAAGATTACTCAAGGAAATAGGTCTGTACAACTCTACATTGATGAATTTGATGACTATTTCCTCCGATGTGGGATTAGAGAGGAAGAGTTAGCCACCCTCTCTAGGTTCAGGAAAGGGTTAAGACCTGAGTATCAGAGAGAGTTGTATAGGCAGGGCGTCACAAGCTTAGAACATGCCTATGAAGTAGTTTCAGACTATGAACAGTTTGAAAACCTCTCTGATTTACCTCCTAAACAGAGGTTTATCCAACCATCATCTGACTTCAGGAACCATGCACAGGGTTACTCTAGACATGATTTTAAGAATCAGAATCCTGTTAGAACTCAGCACCCTCAGCAGAATGTAGCAAAAGAAGCTCTTCTTCCTCTACCTCCCACTAAGCCTCTTGCCCCACCCAAGGATCGCCGGATCGGGATCGGATCCTGGATCGGTGGGGTCCGATCCGATCCGGATCGGATCGGATCGGACCAATCCAGGCCGATTCCAATGGAGCCAGACCGATCCAGAATCGGTCTGGATCGGTTTTTTTTTTTTTTTTTTTGCTTTTCGAAAAAATATGGAAAAATCGCCAAAAAATCAATAAAAATACATAGAACTCAGGAAAAATGTGAAAAAAATATAGGGAACACTCATTCATATAAAAAATTAACAATCAATCATATAGAACACATATCAACCCCAATCACACAATAGAACACATCATTCCCCAAATAAGATACATGTTTTTACCAAACAAACAATCATACCCAACTCCACAAATTGTATAACACATTCTTCTTACCACTCATATTACATTGCGTGAAATAAACAAAGAAATACATTATACGTATGCATCACCACCAACTATGGTAACGTCCGAGTAGGATGGATCCGGATACGGATCTCTCGTCCCGGTCATTTTGATTTTCTCGCAAATCTCCATTGATTAGGGTCGGTCATAATTGGCCCGTATCCATAAGAAAATAAAGACCGGGCCGTGTCGGTAAACTCATAAACTCCCCGATCGGTAGGAGGTGGAGGTAAAAAAGATGGTGGAGGTGGATAGCCGGGCTCACCGTCCGAGGCGGTGCTCTGGATAGGAAGATGCAAACTCGTCAAAAGCATTCAACCTCGTCCACCGTCCGGCCCCCCGCCACTCGAACGTGAGTGTCTTTTATCACTCAAATCATCCGGACCTCGCTCCACTCGTCCGAGCACTACTAGTAGAGCCACCCTCGCCTCCGCCACCCCCACCTCCACCTCCACCCCCGTACGCCGTTGTACGGGTGGCACAAATTCTTCTTCATCCTCATCTGATGAAGGTGGCTGAGTGGTCTCGGTGTCAAGGAGATGATGTCGCCGTTTGATACTTATCTTCTTCCTTTTCAATGTAGTACCTCCTTGACTTGCTTGCTGTGAAGGTAAGCATGCTTTCTTTAAAGCCCTAAATAATCCACCAGTCTTCTTGGTGGTGGTGGTGGTAGAAGGACCCGAAACTGGAATCGGAGCAGAGGAGAAGCGGCCGGGGGCGGAGCCGGATGTCTCTCTGGAGAAGGCGTAGTCCGGGTGGATCGGGAAGTGGAGCCGTGCACGGAACTTGACTTTCTTCAACTTCTGCATGTCTTCATCCTCACCAACAACGCCGGTCAAGCTCTCCTTCGGCCCGTGATCCGTCGTTCGGGTCGAACTCGGCTCCCCCTCAGCATCCTTGTCTTCCACCCATGCTGCAAGTGGATGTTCTTCTTGGAATAGATATTCCAAGTCCACATCCGCCTGGGACAAACCCTGAGTAGCTTGGGCCTGTGCTCTTTCTTGGTACAATCCACCTGCAAACTGTGCAAATCTCTGCTCCGATGTCTTCTGCCTATCTTTGATATTCTTTATCCTCAGCCTCATATTGTAATGGCAGTAGACAAGCTTCTCCAATCTTTCTGTCTTCAACCTATTTCTCCTCTTCGTATGAATAAGGTTGAAGGTGCTCCAATTTCTCTCGCTCTGGGCTGTCGATGTGCTCTGACTTAGCACCCGAATTGCAATCGCAATGAGTGGATTCCATCCAGTTACGTTTTGTCACCATAATCCACCACTCATTGTAATTGTAAAGAACACAATTACATGCATCGATAACGTTATGTAAAAAAAAAACAATTAACGAAAGAGTCGTTAATTCGGGTAAGCATATTACTTAGGGGGACCCTATCGTATGAAATGCAAATCTGGATCCCCGTACACCCCAATCTTGTGCCTGTATGAAGTCATCTGAAAACACAAACTAAAACAATTATCTTCTCTTCTTGAGATAAAGTTAAAAGTTTAATTAATATGAAACGTATTACTTACTTCAACCTCTGCACACGTTCTGTCTTCCTGGGTCTTACATAGTCGTTTAATTACAGATAGTGTGCCTGATAATACTTCATCATCATTACATACTTGGCCACCATACTGTATCCTTGGGTTGAAGAAGTACCCTGTAACAACATTATTATTCCTTTAGTTTAATAACAGTGGGGGTAATACACAAAATATAACTTGTAATCATTAGCATATTACACTACTAAATTATACCTGCAGCATGAATGTCGTGGTGTAGGGTTTTGTCCCATCTGTTGTCAATCACCTTCCACCACTTCTTGTAACCCTTGGGATGCTTCTCTTTAATTTTCAACTTAGCTTTATCCATAGCATCATACAGGTACCCCATCTGATTTTTGTCATTTGAATCCACCAACCTAAGTACCTGCACCAAAGGTTCTATGACAGACAAATAATACTGCACCTTCTCCCACCACCTGTTATCTTCTATCAGCTGCTCCATCTTTAAGCGTATCTCATAGTGATCCAAGAAGCTCCTGTATGTATACATGTACTCCTCATAAGCAGTGGAGAGGCTGAACCATTTTAAACTATCCTTGTGCCTCTACAGTCTTTCTAAAGCAATAAAATGGGTGGCGAATCTGGTGGCACCCGGTCTGATCAAATCATGACCATCAGTGTGCTGCCTCATTATATGTAAAAGTCGTGGATGGCCATAGATAAATGAGGTGATAAGTTGTCCTTGGTTGACCGAGAACTTGACATTAAGCATCCCTACCAATATCTTCTAACATCAAGTCGATAGAATGTGCCGCGCGGGGCACCCGAAATAAGTGAGGACGAGCCTCCATTAGCTTCTTTCCTGCAGCCCTTATATGAGGCCTCATTGTACGTGACAAAGCGCACAATGTTGCCCTCCCCTATCTCATCCACCACATTGTTCTTCAAGCCGAATAGGTAATCTGCATTTTTCACCTGGCCTGAGGCATCAACCGACTTCAGAAATACGGTGCCCTCAGAACAATACACAAGGAAGTTTATAAGTGACCTCCTTGTGATTCCAGTCCATCCATCGCACATTACAGTGCACCCCCTCTCCTTCCAGATGGTTTTGAATCCATCTATCCGTGAGGTCAACTCATCGACCTCCTCATCCAAGCCTGTTTCATATATATACTTTGATGTCGGGGCTTTCAACCCAGGCCCGGCCTCACCAATCGCATCAACCATAGTCTGGAAATATGGATCGGTGGTACATGTGTAGGGACACCTACAAATTCAAAAACAAGATAAGGGAAAAGAAAGGATTGTTAATAATAGCTAACCTAATAAATAATTCATATCGACAAGCAGATGGTGACCAGAACTTCAACAAATCTTTGACTGCATGTAGAAAGAACTTGCGCTTTTGCTTAAGGGCTTTCTTTGCTGCCCCAGTCGATGCCTTCACCCCTTTAAATACTTGTCTTATTCCCCTCTGACCTCTACCACCCTCCCTATACATCGCGGTGTCTCCCCGTCGGCATCGGGCGAACAGAATGTGACCTCCGAACTTCAGGCTCCTGAACAGGCCTTGTCCCCGCCCCCACATCAGATCGTCTAGAAGCCCAACCCCCTGCTCTTTGTCTTCGTTCCTCATCCTCGCCGGGCACGAGCCCTACTCTCATTCACAGCTCTCCTAACCTGGGCATCTTCCTCGTCTGATGAAGATGGACAATCAACTTGGACCCTTTCGTGTGCTGGCCCTTTCCCTTTCTTGCCCTTTCCGGCCATAAGATCGGCGTCTCTCCGACCTAGCAACTCGTCGTGTAGGTCTTGTCTCGACCAATTCTCACCTCCTTACGTGATGCCCTTCCGGTTATATAAGCCCTCGTCTCCTCCTCGGCTCGGCCGGTACTTTATCACACTTCTTTACATTGCCACCCGTCCCGGCTATATGTTGCTTGAGCCGATACACACCTCCATTCATCTCTTTTTGGCCCCACTTGCATCCGACTCTCTTCTTATCCGAATCGAGGAGATGGCCATGTTGCCATCCAATGTCACGAAATTCTCGCGGGTCCGGTGCCATGCTCCTCGTCCGACATCTTATCTACAACACAAAACCATACCAATATTAGGCCAAGCAATTCCACCCCCATTGGGGGTGAAATAATCCCCAATGGGGGGATTTTATCTTTGCAGCCCCCCCCCACCTGGGGGGGATCAGAAATCACCCCTTCGGGGTGATCGTGAACACCCCGAAGGGGTGCTAATCACCCCTTCGGGGGTGCAATTCCACCCCGTTGGGGTGAAATAATCCCCCCAATGGGGGGATTTTATCTTGCAGCCCCCCCCCCCCCACCTGGGGGGGGCTAGGGGCCACCCCCCTTCGGGGTGATCGTCAACACCCCCGAAGGGGTGCTAATCACCCCTTCGGGGGTGCAATTCCACCCCCATCGGGGGTGAAATAATCCCCCCAATGGGGGGATTTTATCTTTGCAGCCCCCCCCGGGGGGGGGGGCCCGTAAACGATCACCCCCTTCGGGGTGATCGTTTAACACCCCGAAGGGGTGCTAATCACCCCTTCGGGGTGCAATTCCACCCCCATCGGGTGAAATAATCCCCCCGATGGGGGGATTTTATCTTGCGGCCCCCCCCCCCCCCGGGGGGGGGGTAAACGGTCACCCCGCCCGGGGGTGATCGTCGAACACCCCCGAAGGGGTGCTAATCACCCCTTCGGGGTGCGATTCCACCCCCGTTGGGGGTGAAATAATCCCCCCAACGGGGATCCCATGCCGCGGCCGGCCGGGGGCCAAGGCCCCGGGGGAGGGGAAAGGAGATCGAAAACCACCCCCTTACAAACCTTCGCCGTTTAGGGTGGATCGCCCCTCCCCGAGGTGGATCGCCCCTCCCCAAGCCTTGATTTTCTTTGGATCGCCCCTCTGAAGCCGGATCGCCGGATCGAAGCCACTAGATCTCCAAGGTGCCTTGGGGGGAAGGAGAACAAGCCGAAGGGGGCAAGTGGGGGGAGAATCGGTCCGGATCGACCCCAAATAGGGGGTGATCGGACTTGAAAACAGTACCGGATCGATCCCGGAATCGGTTCGATTCCGGGTCTTCCGGTTTTCCGGCGAATCGGTCCGGATCGACCGATTTTGGGATCGATCCGGGTGGATCGGTCCGGGATCGACCGATCCTATCGATTCCGGCCGATCCAGCCGGGACTCCCGGCTGGATCGCTAATTCCGATAGGAATCGGATCGGTAGGTACCGATCCGATCCAAGAATCGGTCGATCCCGATCCGGATCGACCGATTCTGCAATCATTGGCCCCACCCCTTAGGAGAGATGATAAAGGAAAGCAACCTATGGTTGCTGAAACCAACCTCAGTCGTGTCCATTGCTATGGGTGTGGGAAAGCAGGGCATTACAAATCTCATTGCCCAAACAGGAACCTTTGCATTGAGGAACAACCTGAAGAGAGTCCTGATGCGGTTGAGGACGTTGTCTATGAGGTAGACCCTAACCTTTCGGAGGAATTTCAAGAAGAGGGAAACCTAGAGACAGCATCTGAGGAAGCTAACATAGCAGTGGTTAGGTGCACCCTCACCCAGAACATCCCTTGTGATGATTGGAGACGAACTTCCATATTTCACACATTTCTGAGGGCTAAGGGAAAGGTCTGTAAGCTTATTATAGACAGTGGGAGCTGTGTCAATGCCATATCTACCTCAACTGTTCAGAAGTTAGGCCTTGATCCCATTGACCATCCGAGCCCATACAAGGTGTCATGGGTAGACTCTACCTCTATTCCGGTTCAGTCCCGATGTTTGGTCCCCATTAGCTTCCCTCCTTACTCCGAGCAGATTTGGTGTGATATTATTCCTATGGAGGTAGGAAGCATCATCCTAGGTAAACCGTGGCTGTTTGATCGGGATGCCACCATCCTAGGCCGAACCAACAGCTGTGAGTTCTTTCATGGTGGGAAGAGAATCATTCTACATCCTGTAAACCCATTTTTGAAGGAAAGCCCTTCACACAAACCCAAGAATGAACTGTCTAAGGTGCCCAACCCTCCTTAACCAAGATCAGAAGCTTGAATCATCTCCATCCACCAGCAAAAGTCTGAAATCTAACACCCAAAATCACATCCAGAAAGCATCTTTGAACTTAGCTATTCCTCATTGTCTTCACATCTCTAGTCAACATGAGTTTGAGGTTGAGAGCAGGAACCAAACTATCTTTGCTGTAGTGGCCAAAGAGGTAGAATCTGTGGATAAAAGAGACAAAGGGCCAATTGACCCTGACATCTCTAGACTTTTAGAAGAATTCCAGGATGTTTTCCCTGAGGAGCTACCTTCTGAACTTCCTCCCATGAGGGATGTTCAACATGCTATTGACTTGGTACTGGGCTTCACCTTGCCCAACCTTCCTCACTATAGGATGGACCCTAAGGCACATTAGGAGTTAAAGAAACAGGTTGAGGAGTTACTAGACAAAGGATACATCAGAGAGAGTCTTAGTCCTTGTGCTGTGCCAGCCTTACTTACTCCCAAAAAGGATGTGAGTTGGAGGATGTGTGTAGACAGTCGAGCCATCAATAGGATTACCATCAAGTATCGTTTTCCTATCCCAAGGCTTGACGATATGTTTGACATGTTGGCAGGGTCCTTTGTTTTTTCCAAAATTGACCTCAAAAGTGGGTACCATCAGGTTAGGATCAGACCGGGGGATGAATGGAAGACTGCTTTCAAAACCAAGGATGGCCTTTATGAGTGGCTTGTAATGCCATTTGGTCTGTCTAATGCACCTAGCACCTTCATGAGAATAATGTATCAGGTGCTCAAACCTTTCATAGGACAATTCTTGGTGGTTTATTTTGATGACATATTGGTTTATAGCAAAACAAAGGCAGAACACTTAGGGCACCTTAAGGAAGTTTGCCTTGCCCTTAGAGCTGAGCAACTTTATGGGAATCTCAAGAAATGTGAATTCCTAACCCCTTCCATCACTTTTCTTGGATTCATAGTGTCTCAATCAGGTGTCTCGGCTGATCCAGAAAAAGTTAGGGCCATCATAGAGTGGCCAGCTCCTAGGAATTTGCATGAGGTTAGAAGCTTCCATGGCCTAGCCACTTTCTATAGAAGATTCATTAAGGGCTTCAGCACCGTCACCGCTCCCATCACTGATTGCTTGAAAAAGGAAGTTTTCTCTTGGACCAAGGGAGCTGACTTGGCTTTTACCAAACTTAAGGAAATGATGACTCAAGCCCCTGTCTTGAGTCTCCCTGATTTTTCGAAGGTCTTTGAGGTAGCTTGTGATGCCTCTGGGATAGGCATAGGAGGCGTGCTATCACAGGAGGGACATCCCATAGCATTCTTTAGTGAGAAGTTAACTGAAGCCAAGCTTCGTTACTTCACTTATGATAAGGAATTTTATGCTGTGGTACAATCTCTCAAATTTTGGAGGCATTACTTATTGTCCAAGGAATTCATTTTGTACTCCGATCATGAGGCCCTCAGATTCCTTCAGGCTCAGAAGAAGTTGAACCCCAGACACAGTAGGTGGGTAGAGTTTCTACAAGCCTACACTTTTGTTTTAACCCACAAACCGGGGGTAGAAAATCGAGTGGCTGACGCCTTAAGTCGGAGGGCATGTTTTCTCATTGACTTCAGCTCTGAAGTTTTGGGTTATGAGCATATTAAGGAAGAGTATCTTGAGTGCCCTGATTTTTCTCTCACTTTTTCCTCTCTTCAGCAAGGTCCAAGCCGTGAGCTAGCTGAGTTTGTCATTCATGATGGCTTCCTATTCTTTGGGGATCGATTATGCATTCCTAGGTCTTCACTTAGGGATTATCTAGTTTGTGAGATACATGCTGGTGGCCTAGCTGGGCACTTTGGAAGAAACAAAACTGTTGAGCTAGTGGAGCACAGGTTTTATTGGCCTAGTCTCAAGAGAGATGTAGGCAAGATTGTGGCTCAATGTAGGGTGTGTGCTACAGCTAAGATGAGAAAGCAGAACACTGGGTTGTATACCCCCCTTCCTGTCCCTGACATGCCTTGGCAAGACCTGAGCATGGATTTTATCCTAGGCTTGCCTAAGACCCAGAGACGATTCGATTCAATCTTTGTAGTGGTGGATCGTTTTTCCAAGATGGCCCATTTTATACCATGTGCTAAAACCTCTGATGCCTCTGTTGTAGCCAAGATCTTCCTCAAAGAGGTTGTTAGGTTGCATGGCCTTCCAAAAACCATTGTCTCAGATAGGGATGTCAGATTTGTTAGTTACTTTTGGAAAACTTTGTGGCACCTATTAGGGACAAAACTGAAATTTTCTACAGCCTACCACCCTCAAACTGATGGTCAAACAGAGGTGGTCAATAGGAGTTTAGGCAACCTACTTCGTTGTCTGGTAGGTGAGAACATCAGGTCTTGGGATAGCATCTTGCCTATTGCCGAGTTTGCATATAATGATTCAGTTAACCGTACCACAGGTCTCAGTCCTTTTGAGATTGTGAAGGGCTATAGGCCTCGGCGTCCTCTAGATCTTTCCCCCGTCCCATTTGCATTTAGAGTATCAGCTTCAGCTGAATCCTTAGCTGAGCACATTAGGGGTTTGCATGAGCATGTCAGGAAAAAGATTGAGTCTAGCAATGCGCAGTACAAGATCTATGCTGACTCTCATAGAAGGCACCAGCAGTTCCCGAGAGGGTGATTTGGTTATGGTCAAGCTTCGACCGCAGCGGCTTCCTAGTGGAACCGTCAAGAAATTGAAAGCTAGAGGAGGCTGGACCTTTTAGAATCCTCGCAGGATTGGGGAGAACGCTTATGTTTTGGAACTCCCTCCTGATTTTGAAATAAGTTCTACTTTTAACATTTCAGATTTGGTTAAATATCAGGAGCCAACAGCAATTCCTAGTGAGTTTTCTCAGCCTCTAACCCCTCCTTTGAGAGTTGACCCTTCGGAGTGTCCACCTTTCTATCCTACTGTTACACGGCATGAGCAGATCGATAGGATAATGGATGAACATGTTATCACCTCGCAGGATGAAGTTATTCAGAGGTACCTCATTCACTGGAGTGGGCTTCCTCACGCTGAGGATTCTTGGCTTACTAGGGAGGAGTTACAGCTTATTGATCCTGATATTCTTGAGAGATACCAGAGTACAGTGATGTCCCATTCGACGCAGTCGAATTCTTCCCCGACGGGGAGAATTAGTGGGGACACTAGGCAATGGCCCCGTTTCAGGCAAGTTTATGGGCGTCGTAGAAAATCGTTGGGTCCCATTTGGTTGGAGAGCATGGTTATTTGATTTCATTGATTTGTTATTTGAGTCATTTACATTTTTGGGGTTTATTAGGGCGTTCTTTTAATTTTAGGCGTCCTAGGGTCTTTCTTGCATTTATTTCACCTTTTGGGTATACTTGTAAATATGGGCCTTGGTCCTATAAAGGGGACCGAGTCCTTCTCTTTGCGTATGCTACAGTTGAAATGAAAATGAACAGTTGTTTTTTCCCGTTGGCGCCTTTCCTCTCCCGGTTCCCGAAGCTGTTTTAACTTTTCCTCTGCTCCCGTCCCATCGGCGTCAGGCGGCGAGGTCCGCGTCCCCTTTTTCTCTCCCGCAGGCGACGTCTTCCTCTCCGAGGTCTCGCGAGCTCCTCCCGGCGAACGGCTGCGTCTCTTCTCCTGGCCACAGCGGTCCTCCGGCGCCTCCTCCTCGGTCTCGCGATCTTCTCCCGGCAGCGAGGCCCGATCTTCGTTCTCTCGTCCTCCCGACGACGAGGTTCCTTCCTCCTTCCTCGGCTCGCAACTTTCCCCGACCACGGCGGCTCTTCTCCCTCCAGGCGACGGGGTTCTTCTTCTTCTCCGGCTCGCGATCTCCGCAAACTCCTCCAGACGTCGGGGTTCCCTGCTTCTCCGCTTCTCCCTACTCCGGGCCTCTCTTCCAGCGAGAAGGTCTTCTCCCCCCTCCGGACCTCTCTTCCAGCGAGAGATCTTCTCCCTCCTCCCGTAACGGCCCTGGTCTTCCTCCCCGAAGACGATCCCGACGGCACCATTCCATGGTCCCTCTCTTCCGGCGCCCTACTCTCCTCCATCGGTCGCATTCCCTTCTCCTTTTGTTCCGAGGTGCGCGATTGAGCGACTAAGCAGGAGCCGTCCTAGGCAGCCGAGAAGACGGAGCCGTCCTCCCCTCCGCTTCCCGTTGTTGCCGGACTGGGAGTCTCTTCGGCGACCCTCGTGAGCATTCTCTGGTAACTGGGATCTATCTTCATCCCGAGTCCGAGGTATTGCGACCATCTTCCTCTGCGGTTCTTCCTCTCTGCTCAGGTGAACTGGACGAATACCCCATGCTCTGGTCCGGTTCCTTGCGGCTTCGATCTCAACGTTCTGGTGTCCGTATGAGTTAATATTTGAGGCTGGGATTGGCCTGTTCCGAAGTTTTCCTGGTTCTGTTTGATAAGGGCTCTATGGGAGTGATCGATCTGCTGTCGGATCTTGATATGTAGTGATCGACGTGGTCCTTTAAGCTTGCTCTTCTTCGTGAGTCCTTGTGCTTGACTGGTCCCTCTCCAGTCCGGTCCAGTTGCTGTCAGTTCATTGCTCCTTCTTATTCCGGATCTGGATTCTGGTTCGTGGGTGCGCTCAGTGTTCTGTGGTTGGTCCTCTTCCAGCCGGTTTAATGTGTTGAGCTCTGCTTCATCCTGGTTTGTTCCCTCGGTTCATTCCCTGCCGAGAATCTTTATTGCTGCTGAGTACTGGTCCAATCCAGTGGGTTACTTAGTCAATCAACGTTTTCTGGATTTCTGGTCTGAGTTATGCATCACTAATGTGTCTCGGAGGCACAAGACTGGTCCGTCCACCTCCAGTCTGAGTGTTGGAATTCGGTTGACATCCGGGAATCGCTGTTGTTATGGTCATAAGTTGGGTCGGAGCCTACAGTAAAGTGGCAGCCCACAGTCGGTTTGCCTACAGCTTTTGACCGGGAGATGATGATGACCTCAAGGCATTCACCTTGGTAGCCTCCGGGTTGTCGGTATTGCAGGCATTGGAACCCTATGGGTACTGAAATAGAGTCTCTGATCCCAATTTGGGGAAGATCCATCCTCTTTCCAGATTTTGGAATTGAATTCAGATATTGCTGATAAGGACGGTTGCTGCATATTCTATCTTGGTCAACCTGAAGATAGGCATCCCCCCCTCATTAATAGTGTAGACCCCTTACCACCCTGCGAGGTGTGGGTCGTTTTCTTGGTGTTGTACTTATTCGGTAAATAGTTGTAATTAAGGGGGGATACCTATCTCTCAGCCGAAGACAGGCTTCCCCACACACAGTTGTGGAGGTACTCTCTGGAACTCTCCTCCTTGCATGGTTATTTTCCTGCTTAGCTATTATCTTAATCGTGATGCCATGCCAAGTGTGAAGTAGGTCCTAGCCTTTTGATTCTTTATTGCTGTTGGTCTTGGCGAGGAATATTTAAGAGAACCACCCCTCCAGATAAGCTAAATCTGATTCGTTAGTTGTAGGACCGATTTCAAAATCTAAATCAGATTTTCAAAACTGCGTTCTTCTTATTTCTCATCCCCCTTCTGATTCATTAAAAGAGAAAGCAACTCTAGGTAACAATTTCTTAACTAGATAACTCTAAAATTGGAACCCTAGAGCCTGACTAGGGAGTCAGAGTCTTACCCACTGCGTATTGCTAGATAGGTCTGAGTCTGTCCCCCACGAGGGTGATGATTTGGGCATTCTTGGAATATGTGCGACAGGCCAAGTCTTCCCTAGGCAAACTCTCAATTCTACCAAAACAGCACCCTTTTTGTGGACTTCCTACAATTCAAAACAGCCCCTTTGTGGCCTAAAAGAAAAACCCATCTTGCTGTCCTTTGAACAGTTCATGGAAATTCTCTATTTTCTATCCTTTGTGCAGTCTCAAATCAGCTCCAAATCTGTCCCCAAACTGGTTAGGACACCAGAGGAAAAGACCGATTTGAAAAGACTTATCGGTGTAGGCAACGTCAATTGGAGTCCATTTGGCTGGGAGAATAATTTTCTTAGGCCAATTGATGTTCAGAACATATTTTAGATAAATTTTGTAAATGTTTTAAAATTTTTAGGGGTCTAAGTATTTGTTTTAGTCATTTACTAAGTCCTAGTGGTTTTCCTTTTAATTCTGGCCAATTTCTTGTAATTTCGGCATTTTTATGGCATTTCCCTGAGCATTTCCCAATTCTGAGCATTTCCAGCAATTTTTTTAGATTTTCTTTCCCATAAATAGGGCCCTGGTTCACTGTACAGAGCATGGTCGAATGAAAATTTGAATGTTCAGTTCAATCTTTACTTGCATTCCTGTTTTGCCCTGAGCAATCCTTTTAACAATTCTTCGGAAGCTTCCCACTTCCCATTTTTGCTCTTGTGCCTGAGCCTACTTTATGACATGGTTTACTCTCTCTCTCTCTTCATTGAGCTCGTTGGCTGTTGCGGCTTCCTCTCTCCCACTCGCGATGGAGAAACCCTAGTTTTCTCTTCCCCTGCTCTGATCTCCCTCTCCGGTAGTCTTCTCTGGTGGTTCCTTTGGAGGAAAATATCCCCCATCCTCTAATCTATCTTTTCCCTATCTGTTTGAGTTCTGTCAAACCGATTCCATTAGGTTTCGAGCAACCGAAGTTGCTGTTGGAGTGTTCTTCTTCCTCGGATCTCCTTTTTGCTGCTTCATACTACTTCTGAAGGAAGGTTCTATGGCTGAAATCATGGTTTACAGTGTCTATTACTTGGAATATTCTCTTTCATCGTCAGATCCGAAAGAGGGGCTCTCCTAAGTAGTTGTTGGTGCCAGTTCTGTTCATCTTCAGTACGTTTAGCTCCTGCAAATGGATTTTATCTCTAGTTTGACCATTTTTTGACGGCAAAATGGTAAATCCTAACTTATGATTCCATCTCCGAGCTTCTCTTTCGTAGATCTGGTGACGTGGTTGTTATTTGAGAGGTTGAATGTTATTTTCTCAATTGTTTATTGAGACATCACGAATCTTTGATAAATCGGCTTAGCTTCTCTTGAGAGTTGCCCGGATCTACCAGTTTCGAAGGTAGCCTCAACTGTTACGTGATACTTCCGGATTATTTTCTTACTGCTTGGTGAAGCTTACAACAAAATTTGCCTTCCTATCTGAATCCACCAATTGGTTTCTAGCTAAAGATGGTTCCATTTCTAGTCCTGTGCTTGTTCCAGTTCCGAATCAGAGGTTTCGAGACACTGTTGAGACATTACAGTTTGTTGAATCATTTCTTCTAATTGATAAAGATCTGTCCATCTTCCAATCCGTTTTGAAATTGAGTTTTATCCAAATCTGAATTGTTCAAATATGATGAAAAATGTTCGGAGTTTATGTTGAATTCCCTGGTCTAGTTGTATAAACAATTCTGAGTATCTGCCGGATCATTGTTAAAGTTGCTATGAATTAAATGAGCAACTAATGTCTGTTGAGATGGTATTCTTTATACTGTCGGTGATATGAATAGATAGCTAATCTTAACTGATTAATGTTGGTGATGAAGGGTTAAATGAAAATGATGAATAAAATCTTCAGAAGTACCCTGGTGACTTTAAATTGAAGATGCTGGTACTTCTGTGATTTAGCAATTACTTCCTGATGAATTTCTCTTTAAAGGGATGCTAACTAGTTAACATTGAAGAATTCATCTGATTCAAATGACTATGATGAATTACTGAGCCTATTCCTTGGAGAACACATTCATTTATAGTTGATTCACATGACTGATAATACTGGACTGTTGTTCTCTTTCATTTAATTACACTGCCAAGTTGTTACATATCGGAGGAGATTGTGTCATAGAGTCACATAACTGGAAATTCGGATTTCTCTCTTCCTTTAAAGTGGCAAGGTATTACTGGTAGCCCTATTTTTCTTCAAATTTCCTGTTCTTCTATTATACTATCTCATAATGCCATGCTCTGAGAGCGCATAGGTTCTATGTACTTTTAATTGTGTTGTTGGAAATTTTCAAATCAGAATGAATGGCCTATTGTCTTGAGCTACGTTTATTTGATTTGATTAATTGTTAAACTTTTTGGTTAGTGTGGTTATTGCTTACAGCATTAGCATGTTATAAATTTCTTGAAATCTTCCTTGAGTGGAATAGATTCTTAATCCAATTTCTAGTGATAACTGATTTCTTTCTCCTTACTTGCTATTTCTTTTAAATTTCTGGATTGAAGCTCTGTTAAATTCTTTCATGCGCATTGATTTAGTTATTTCTCTAAGTCTAAGTTCTTGTTCTACATCACAAACCTACCCTCTGTGCGGTCCCCTTAACAGGCCTATTTTAGCCCCTCTGTGGCTCACTGTTGTCCATTGTTGCAGTAAGGAAAGAAAATGCAAAAAAAAATCAAGTTATGTAGGTTGCACAACAGGTCCTTCCAGTCCTTGAAGCTCAAATAGGCCCTTCCGGCTCACAAAACTTGAAGATCAGCCCATTATGCCGATAAGACATGAAGCTGGCCCATTGGACCTTGGACAAAAAAAAACTTAAATAAAATGCAAAATGCAAAATGCAAAACCAAATAAGGAGTTAGCATCACCTAGTGAGCACTCCACCTTGGATGGCTAGTTTGGACATGCTTTTGGTGCGCTGACCTGGACTTAGGCGCGGGCCAACTCCCATTGCAGATTATTTGTTGCACCGGATCGGTCAATTTCTATATTGATCAGAAAATAAGGTGGCATGTTGTCAAATTTCTCTGATCCCGTGGGAGTTTACATCGTGGGAAGAATACATTTACACTTTGACAATTCATGAACACGACATATGAACTGCCGATTGATGTGTACATCGACATTGACAAACATAATGGACTTCAAGTTCTGACTTGACTACATGTGATAGGGCATCGATGTTAGCCTGACGGACTAGATGGAATGCAGATCGAACATAAAAAAAGCAAATATGAAAATACATTAAAAATAGGTCATTAAATTTAAAAAGGAAAGAAAAATCAGAACTCAAACAAATCTAGAAATCAGAATCGTAACACTTAATTCAATGGAATTCATCTTCCTAAACAAGCAAAAATCAAATAATTCAAAACAAAACAAATAAAGCACTTCAAAAACATCTCAAAACAGTAAAATCAATCTCTAAACAAAAAAAAATCAGATTACTTAACAATTTAAAGTTAACAAAATCAAATCAAAGTTCAAAAATACTTAAAACATACTGAACACATTCAAGTCGGTATCAAAGCACCAACCGACATAAAAAGATAACAAAACTCCTTAATTCAAATATCAAAACAAATCAAACTACTTAACACACCCAAAACTCATCAAACCATAAACTCAAACAAAATAATTTCAACCAATTGAAATAAAAACAACGGAAACCAAATTCAAACAATTCAAAGACAAACACAAAAAACTCCAAATAAACTTAAATTCGAAACCCATTTTTCAGATCACATAAAATCAACTCCAAATAATAAAATCAACTTTCAACGAAACTTAAAATAAATTTGTTCGTATCTCATCGGGTCTAAAAAGGCCAGTGCTCTTTTGAGTTCTTTTCATGTTGTAGATGTGCACGCTCTTTACGAACAAATCTCTATGGCACTAATCAATGGTATTCGAGCAGTTACTCGATGTAAACGAATATCAGATATTCACACCATTCGATGGAGAGAGGTCAAAACAAATTTTCACAAAACCCAAATCTCAACTCTATAATTTTACAATATCGCCCGGACTATCTAGTACTTTTATATGATATCACCTATTTTTTTAGAAAATTGATATTTCCAACTTATTTAAAAGCAAGGTTCCCACAATATACAACAAGAAATTGAGTCTGCTAAAAAAATTCCTAACTATATGCTCCACTACATCTTTACTCTTGATGCTTTTCTAACCTTATCCTTGGACTTAGATCCCAAAAAATAGATAGAGTCAAAAAAAATTGTGGTCAAGTAGATATTCTCACTCTCACCTTATAGATTGTCAAAAAATATATAAATGCATAAAATTGACTATTTATTGAAGCAATAAATATTAACCACTATAAGCTACAAGATAATCTCATATAGAAATAAATAGATGATTCAAATACAATTTTTATCATATAATCATCCAATGAATCAAATCAAGTATTACAAAAATATTCAAACAATCATGCAACAATTTATATTTTTTTATTTTTTTATTAATATATATTTTTATATTGTTTATTAAGTTACACATAATTTGTTTTTGGCATACAGATAAATGAAAAAAATTTATATGTAATGCACTTTTTTTACTTTCAAAATCAATACTTCAGCTCAAGAGTAGCATACAATATACATTGTAGCTTACTAGCTTCATGTATGTCTAGGCATGGAATGTGGGGTCAGGACCCAGTCTCAACTCCGGCTTGAGCTGATCAATTTTTGGGCTGACCAACTTGGTACCAACCTCAAGACCCCGAACCCATAGTTGTTTTTAAATTTTTTATTATCTTTTATTCTAACCCCTGCCAACCGACCTACTCTCAACTTGGTCAACCCGGGTCGGTTTGGGCCCAACCAATCTGGCCCTAACCCCCAGCCTTGCCTATCTTGCGTCTAGTCAATGGCATACAAATGATTAATCGCAATATCTGAAATTATTGGATTCACCAGCTTCAGAATAAATCTAAATTATCATTGCCTTTGGATGTTCTTATACATTGGCGAAGCTCAGATTCAGAGTCATATCAGATTCATATTTTCAATTCATTCCTAGATTCAAATTTAGATTCTTCTTAATGAACATATAATATCACATATTTATATATCCAAAATCAAGCTTGGTATCATATTCATAGTTACATAATTTTTACCATACTTAAATGATGCAATACCTAAAGTAAAATTTGTAATAATGAATCAATAGACCAAAACATAGGACTTAAAAACAAATACAATTATGAAAAAAATAATTACCAATTTTACCTCTACCATAACTTTTAGATCATATAAGCTCAAAAGGAAGATTAACTATGAATTCATAAATGCAAATCAGATTCAAATGATATTAATCGTCTAATTTATGGGACATTATATAATTCTAACTAATACAATAATGAGACAATTATCAATGGAACTTAATTTAACAAGTTCACAAAATTCTGATTTAATAATTTAATTTATTTGTTCATTAATAAAAAATAACTAATATGTTGAATTAAAAGTAAACTAACATAAAGTATATGTATTACTCAAAATAATTAAGTTTTAAGACAATAATTCAATTAATGAGAGATTGAGAAATCTGTTTTGAAATTAATACAATGGAATCCCCTACTTGATTTTGCTTATTTTCCCTTCTTTCTCTTCTTTTTCTTCACAACGAATCTCAGAAGAATGCAAAGAGATAGAGAGATAGAGAGAGAGAGAGAGAGAGAGAGAGAGAGAGAGAGAGAGAGAGAGAACAGTGGGTAGAAATATTGGGTAGAGAAAAGGAGAGATAGCTAGAGAGAGGGAGAGAACAGATAACAAAGTGGGAGAATGAATGTGAAAGCGAGAAAAAATAGAAAAGAAAAAGGGAGAGTGAGAGGGCAACGTACAGGGTGAGAAAGAAAGAGTGATAGGCAGGGAGATTGATCAATTAGAGGGAGAATCTATCTACTAAAGAATTTCGAGTGAATACTACTAGAAGCCATTCACTAGATGGCTTGAAAAGTGTGAATTATCCTACACTTGTTTGTCTCCGGTATTGAGGGATTTGTTGAATCCCAATAAGATACATTCAATTTTGTTTGAATTTGATTTTTTGAAATAATTTAAAATAAAAATAAAAATGATTGGAAAATTGTTTAAAATATTAAAAAAATAGTTTAATAAATTGTTAAAGTGTTTAATGATCTATTAGATGATTTATAGTTTTGTTATCACATGACCAAGTCTAGTTTGATTTTAATTTTTTTTTAAAATAATAATTAGAAAAATTAATGTCTAAATTATTTTAGTAAAATGTGCTTTTTAAAAATGATGATTAAGATATTAATTTTATACTCAGTACAATTTTGTGAATATATGAATATTTAAAATATTTAAAATTTTATGTTTAATGCATATAAAATATTTATATATTATTTTTATGTTATTTAATTCATACTAATTATAACAAGAAAGAAATTAGGAATTTATAAAATTATAAGTCATAATTTTATGATTTAAGTGTTGTATCATATAATTTCCGGTTAGTTGCAATATGTACATGCGATGTTTTATGGACGTGAATTAATGATGATCATGAGCTTAATTTAATTTTCATATGATGGTAATTAAATTATGTAGATGTGTTTAGTGAAGTTTATGGTCCTGTCCTTTATTGAATTCTGATTGTAAATTATATCTCTTTTTATGTTTTTTTAATAAAAAAGCCAAAAATTCATAAATAAGATGAAAATAGTGAATTACATGAGTAATGAGAAGGAGAGACAGCAGATAAAAGAAAGAGAATAACAACACCAACTACCGAGGAAGTAGTTGTGTATCACCACTACAGAGAGAAAGAACTCGAACAAAGAATCTGTTGCTGAAAGTGCCTTCAACCAGTAAGGTATCGCAGTGCATGAAAAACTAGTCCTTCACATGATTCGACATGAAGTATAAAATAAATATTGAATTCTCATAACAGTCATGAAGATCTGTTTGTTCCTTGTGCACCATACTAATATCAGGAAGGACACAAGTCCACAAGGTGAGATCCAGGTCCCACGGGTTTAGTTCAGACCACGTTTGCAGCAAATGAGTAATGTTGTCCGGTTCAGTCCAATGGAGTTTCTATGTTTTAAACATAACTTTCCCTAAGGAATTAATTATCTCACATAAACAAATGGTTTGCGGTTTCATCACATAATCCACAAAAAACACAGGTTGCTGGGATATTCGGAAAGATTCTTTTAAGGTGGCTCCTTGTTGGAACTCTCTGCTTGCCCAACTTTTATAAGAAGAGTTTGATTTTTGTTGGCAAAGGGAGATGCCAAATAGCTTGGTGCCATGGAACCTTCATCCCCCCTCGAGAAATTATACGGAGAGCAAAGTTCACTGTGAATGTGGATTTATTGTAAGGCATCCAAACTAATTTATCATTTTGGTTCTCGATGCATCTATGATCATCAAGAATCAACAATAAAGAAGAAAGTTCCCCAATTTTCTCATCCTTCAAATTCTGGCTAAAAGTGAGGCACCATTTTGTTGCATCATCCCATTTTCAACACCTACTACAACACAATCTGAAGAGTGGTAAACATAGTTGCCAAAGGTGCATATCGCATACAATGATCTTGCCAGAAGAAGGTCCTCCTTCCTTTACCCAATTCAATATAGGCCAACGAAGTGAAAAAAATCCCAACAACCGAGGATTCCTTTCCAGATATTCGAAACTTTGTCAATATCCCTGACATCTCTGATTCATGAATCTCTATCCCCCCTAACCACATTTAAAACAAACAATTTTAGCCCACAAAGAGTCCCCATTAACATTCAACTTCCACCACCATTCGAACAAAAAGGTGTTGTTAATGACCTTTAAAGGCACGAGCCCTACTCCCCCTTCTTTAGTTGATTTGCACACTTGATCCCATTTTTTGAGATGAATGCCTTTTCTTTCAATAGTGCCCTGCCAGAAAACTTTGCCCTGATGCCTTCCAACTTGTTACAGATACCCTTTGGAACTTTCAGTATTAAAAAGAAAAAGAGAGGGATGCTTTGCAGAACTATCTTAGAAAGAAGCCATCTGTCTCATGCAAATAACATCCTACTCTTCTGAACTCGTAGTTTTGGCTCCATCTTATACACCACACATTGCTAATTGTTGACATGTTGAAGACGTTGAAGCCTGTGCACCTCGGCTATGTTGATACTGATTCTCCTTGTCTTTCAATTCTGTAACAGTTTGTAACAAGTAAAGCAAAATTCTTAGGTTTAAACACTTGTCAACCTTATCAGAAGAGAATAGTAGAGTGTCATCCATGAATTGCTGAGTAATACGGACCTGTTAGCTCCCAATTCAATGCCTCTATTCAAATTACACTTCTCAGCTTTATCCAATTTAATGTTAAGAACTTGGCCAATGAGAACAAACAAAAGAGGGGATATGGGGTCCTCATGCCTGAGGCTTCTTGAGGATGCAAAATAATCAAAACCTTTACTATTGATATCCACTGAGAACCTGACTGTAGAAAGGCAACATTTAATTCACTCGATTCATTTGTTATTGAAACCCATCAATTGCATGATTTTAATCAAACAGTCCCATCTTACCTCTTCCATGATATATACTCTCATTGGTTAAAACTTAGTTTCTTATTTAGATATGTACATTTGTAGGTTTGCGTACGCTTAAAGCAGTTGTAATGACAAAATGTCAATTCATAGAGGAGTAGAGAATCAAACCACATGGAGATGGAGAACCATTCTTCGGGAAGTGGAGACACATCTATATCGGCATTTGATGTTAGTTTCTTTTGGTGCACACTATTTTGGCTCTGGTGTTACGTAACTAAGGTTAAAGTCCATGATCATCTATTTAATTTCGTACATATGTGATACATGGATGTGCTATTTATTATACCTTAGATAAATGATATTCTAAAAGTGTGTATACGTAGCACATATATTGATGATATTAAAATAAATTTTTTCTTTGTTTACATTAGGTCGATAAATGTGGGCATTGAGAATAACGCACATAGTCTTTCATTATTATGGACTTGATAAGTCAATTTTAGATTGAATGAGTTTGATGTGTTGTCTCATAGATCTCCACATATGCTCATTCAACCTGATAGATATACAGGACATATATCTAATGAAAGAAGTGAGGTAAAACATAGTGAGGATATATTAATTCAAAAACTAATAAAGAAGCGATATTAGATATTAATTTTAAGAGATGGGAATAAACAATGAAATTCAAAATAGACTCTATGCATCTCAATCAATTTTTAACTTGTTAGACTCTCCCGAGAGTGTAGTACCAATTATGTATAAATATATCTATTAAAGGAAAGTTGAAGTGGATAGAAAGGTAGAGACTTTCAAAAGCAAGGTAGGTAACAAAAGGATACTGTCAAAGGCAATGAGTTGACTATGACAAAGACTTTTCTTACTTGTTGTCATGGTTAAATCTGTTTGGATTTAAGATTTGACATTATGACTATGACAAGACCTTTCTTACACATTATGACTGAGATATAACAAATAGATGTTAAGACAACATTATTTAATGGTAACTTTGAGGAAGAGGATTTGAGATCCAAGAATATCTAAATAGAGTGCTTAGGTTGTTAAGGTATATTTATGAAGTGAAACAAATTTTTCATAATTGGAAAAAAGATTTGATGTAATGATTAGATCTTATAACTTCGTTCTAAACGAAGATAAGCTATGTATATACAAGAAGGCATGTATAAGTGCTATCACTTTCTTAGTACTATACGTGGATAGTGTACTAGTCATTGAGAATAATGTAAATATATTATCATCCGTGAAAGCCTAACTATCAAAGAACTTCTCAAGGAAGGATTTATGTTAAGCATCCTATGGTTTAGGGTAAGATTTATAGAGACATATCTAAGAGGATACTTAGCTTAACTTAGTCAATGTACATAGAAATCATAGTCAAATGATTTGACATGAAAAACTCCAAGAAAAGTCTCTTACCTATGATATAGACTTATCTCTTTAAGGAGATATCTATTAAAACTCCTAAAGAGAGAGAGAGCACATTAGTAACATAACATCCCTTATGCCTCTGTCGTTGTTGACTCCAAAAATGGGTCCCAGGTCGACACCTCAAAAACTCTCACCTTTGTCTCACACTCGTATCGATTCCCGAATTTTTATCCCTCGGCATCGCTCGAGCACCGAAAAAATGGTTCGGGTATTGTGGGACAAGAATGAGAAAAACAAAAACTAAGTGGAATCAGAAATAGATGAGGAGATGATGAAGTAGAAGTAAAGATGAAGAAGAGTGGCCACCAGGAACCACGAACTCTGATTTAAATTGAATGAAGTGTAGATTAAGTAAATGATGCCCGTGTGTACCGTAGCGGGGGAAACAAGTGTTCGAGTTCAACATTCTCCTTCTTCGACCAGCCAATGAAGAAGAGTCTCCAACCGATGTTAACTTGATGTATCTGTATAACTAATAAACAAAGAACTAAGTGAAAGAAACTAATTAGAACAATGTGAAGTGTAGAAATTGTAAAAGAAAGTGCTGAAAACACGGAATGAGACTAGAACTCACCGGATTGGGGTATGCCCTAACCCCGTTTTTTTGGATTTTTATGTTATAAGATGATGCAACATTAATGAAAATGACCTAAAAATGATGTAGACTAAAGGGAAAGTAAATGTGGGAAGTGAAACTACTATGATTAGAGTGAAAACTGATGAAAAATGACCAATTCGGTGGGCCTGCAATCTGGCACCCTTAGCACAACTTTGATGAAGAGACTGTTACGGATGACCCCGATGTCGGAATTGAGTGTCATTTGTTGTAATAAATAGAGGACTTGGAGAGGAAGAGTTTTGTTGTTGATGACTTCTCCAAAACATGCCCGTGCAGCCCTGGTAAATCTGCTGTTGGAAGGTAAAGACTTGGGAACCACTAGCGCGATGCCAATGAAGGACGTGCTACAGGGCCACAGATGTCGGAATTGAATAATTCTTGTTGGGAATGGAAGATAATGGGGTGTTTGGTTGCATGATAATGAAGGTTTTTATTTTAATTTTTAAAAAATATAAGAAAACTTGTTAAAAGAGGTGTTTGGCAACCTTGACAATTTTATGTTTTGAAAGTGATTTTCTTCTTAAACAAAAAAAGAGGGTCTCACCTCTTTCTTGTTTCATGTGGTCCTCCACTTTGTTTGGTCATGAATGGTAGTTATCTCTTTTTATTATCACATCCCTCCAAACATGACAATTTTATGTCATGAGTTGGTTCACTTTTTACTTTTATATAATTTTTAATCATGAAAATGTACAAAAAATTATCATGCAACCAAACACCTCATAACTCACCGGGGTACAGCTTTTATGAAGACAGTGTAAGCTGAATCCACCGAGAAGTGTATGAAAATTGATTTAGAAGACGATGGCAGAGAAGGGTAGTCTCTGGATCTATCTGCGCAGTGCCGGTGTAGAAGCTGTCACGAGCCGAGGAGATGTCAAAATTGATCTTTGTTTGTTGGAGACGACGGGTAACTTGACAAGGAACACTTATTCTGAAGAAGGCTTGGCCGAAAAATGCTCAAGGAAATCTGTGGAAGCTAATGATCAACAAAACAGCACGACGGAGCATAGATCAGCTTCTCTTTCACTTCAGAATGATTTCCGGACACTGGGACGAAGAGAGGACAATTTAGGGAGGTTGGGATGAGCCTAGGGCAGTTGGAGGACGAGGAGAGTAACCACAGATCGTATCCTAATGGCTCAAATTTATAAAAAGTCAAAACCGATGCAAAATTGGGAAACAGACTGGATGCACCCCAAGTTGGGGGCAAGGTGGCCGCGCCCCGAACCTAAGGGTGTGCAGGCCGCTCCCTCACCCTAAGGGCACGTTCAGCGCACGGTTTCTGTTTTCCTCCCGGAAGCTTTCGGAAACCTTCCGAAATTCGGATTTCTCAAATAGACGCGCCCTCAACCCGAGGGCGCGGTCAAAATGAGCATTTTTTAAGGAGGAAACCTTCCAAAATGGGTTTGAAAAGTCAAAAAATGGGTAACAAATCAGGTTTTCGGAATTGGATGCCCCTTCAAGTCGAGGGTGTGCAGGCCGCACCCCCCGGTTAGGGGCGCGTAGACCGGGCATGCAAGCTACGCCCTCAAGGTGAGGGTGCATAGACCGTGCCCCTGGTTCGTGGGTGCATTCAATTCTCTCTCCTACATATGCCTACTTCATGAGCCACAACTTGTAAACGGGACGTCTGTTTCGACTCCCGTTTGTTGTGTATGAAAGAGGATTCGCAAATGCAGCTTTCGAAATTGGTAAACCAGCCGGTAACATACCAAGACTTCCGTATGGGATTGTAACTTTCAATTTATAGTTCTGGTGGTGCCGAAGGCTCGAGCGGTGGTCCAAAACTTGAAAAAGTCGATGATAATGTGAAAAACTTCATAATGACCTAAAAAGTTGGCGGCAACCTGTACAACTCGGGTTGATGACCAAAAACGACGAGAGGAGCCCGAAAAACTCGAAAGAGCCGAGGATTTCCCGAAGAACTCGAAATAACTAAAAAAGTTGATGGCAACCCGTACAACTCAGGTTGACGACCAGAAATGACGGGAGGAAGCCGAAAAACTCGGACAGATGCTTGGAAGAGTCAGGGATGACCCGGAGAACTCAAAATAATTGAAAAAGCCAATAGCAACCCGTACGCATGGTTCGCTGGGTCGGCGACCCGGTCGGCTAGGTCGCCCAACCCGGTCGGTTTCTAGGCCGACTGGCCCGGAAATGACCCCGCTGGGTCGGCGACCCGGTCGGCTAGGTCGCCCAACCCGGTCGGTTTCTAGGCCGACTGGCCCGGAAATGACCCCGCCGGGCCGACTCCAAGCCAACCCGGCGGTGGGTCGCACGACCCGGCGACCCGGTCGGCCGGGTTGCCCGACCCTGGGGCAACCTGGCCTAAGTCAAATTTTTTTATACTATTATGATATACTTAAAATTTTTTCTTCCCTCTCCCCGTTGCCACCATTAAAACAAAATTTCTTCGGGGGCATTGCCCCCTGACCCCCACGACCTAACCGTGCAAGTCAATCCGCAACTACTCTGCATCGCATTTAATAATAGTATAACAATACTTCACTATCACTTATACCATCACATATATATAAGATTTATAATCATAAATATGTGTTATATACTTAAAAATTTATAAAGATCTATTTTAACTCTCTTCTCTTTCACACACACATCAAATTTGTCGAGAATAATTATTTTTTTAGCATTCCATTTATTGATTGTATAACAATATTTTACTATCATTTATATGATTAAGTATGGTTAATATTTATAATTATAAATATATGATACATCTTAAAAATTTATAAAATTGTTTGTTAAGTATCTTTACCTTCTCACTTAAGATTAACTCTTTCCCAACATATATTAATACAACATAATCACAAAAAAATCATATTTACTTGTATACATAGATAAACACTCATATTCAATTATAATATAAAAAATATAATTATATTTATGTATAGATATATAAATTATTATTTATATTTGTTTCTTATTTTTATATAATTTTTTATTTTTTATAAATAAAATAAATAAAATCCGACCCCATCCGACTCGGGGTCGCGACCCCATCCGACTTGGGGTCAGTTTTGGGGCCGACCGACCCCGGGCCGTCCCCCGACCCCACCTTCCTTGCCCGTACGATTTGGATCGACGATCGAAAATGATGGAAGAAACCCGGAAAACTTGAAAAGATCTAGAAAGACCAAAATTAATGACCAAGTGACCTAGAGATACCCAGTAGGGTTCCGTGATGACTGTTTGGTTAGGAAACGGTGGGACGAATCTGGTATCCCCCCCTCGGTTATTGATCGGGATGACCTGACGGCAATCGGAAAACTTTAACGGTGAGCAAAAAACATACAATGACTTGACGATGATCACGAAAGGACACAACGTAATGGCCTTCGCTTGGCAAATACGGATTCAACCAGGGATCAATAACTTGTCCTCATATTTCCAGTAAGCTCTTTGGCTCGTCCAAAAGGGTGGTTCAACTTGATTTTAATGGTTCAAAAGAGATGTTGCCAATAGAATTAGAGTTTTAAGTTCCAAATTAGGCCAAATTGGCGTGTCTACAGTCATAAGGGCTTATCATATATGCTATACTACGTGCACGGCCTTACGTGACACATACTCCAAGTGTTACGAATCATGGTTCGCCGGGTCGGCGACCCGGTCGCCCGGGTCGCCCGACCCGGCCGGTTTCCGGGCCGACCGGCCCGGAAACGACCCCGCCGGGCCGCCTCCAAGCCGGCCCGACGGGGGGTCGCGCGACCCGGCTTTGGGTCGCGCGACCCGGCGACCTAGTCGGCCGGGTAGCCCGACCCCGGGGCGACCCGGCCGATGTCAATTTTTTTTATATTATTATTATATACTTAAAATTTAATATATAAGTAAGTCGACCCGGCCGATGCCCCCTTGACCCGGCCGCTGCCCCCTTGACCCCCGCGACCTGACCGCGCAGGTCGATCCGCGACTACTCTGTGCCGCATTTAATAATAGTATAACAATAATTCATTGTCATTTATATCATCACATATATATAAGATTTATAATCATAAATATATGTTATATACTTACATTTTATAAAGATCTATTTTAACTCTTTTCTCTTTCACACACATCAAAAATGTCAAAAAAATTTATTTTTTCGAGTGTTCCATTTATTGATTGTACAATAATATTTTACTATCATTTATATTATTACGTATACTTAAAATTTATAATTCTAAATATACGATACATCTTAAAATTTATAAATTTATTTGTTAAGTATCTTTACCTTCTCACTTAAGATTAACTCTTTCCCAACATATATTAATACAACATAATCACACAAAAAAATCATATTCACTTGTATACATAGATAAACACTCATATTCAATTATAATATAAAATATATATATTTATATATATATATATATTTTATGTATACATATATATATGACATAAAATTTATTGTTTCTATTTGTTTCTTATTTTTATATAATTTTTTATAATAAAATAAATAAAATCCGACCCCATCCGACCCCGTCCGACCCGGGGTCGCGACCCCGTCCGACTAGGTCGGTTTTGGGGCCGACCGACCCCGGGCCGACCCCCGACCCTGCCTTCCTTGTTACGAATAGTTATCAAGCAAATCCAAGAGACTTGATTGTTATGAAATGCTTTTTTAAGTACTTAGGAAAGACTAAGAATGTATTTTTGGTATACAGAGAATAGGACTTCAAATTGCGTGGTTTACATATGGTTCACATACTAAAGCTTCTAGTCATACAAAGTCAATAGCAAGTCAACATCAAAATATGCGTTTACCTTGTATGGTGGTGCTATGAGTTGAAAGAGTTCTAAGCAGAAGACCATTGTGAATTTTGCAACTTAAGCAAAATACATAGCTACTTTGAAAATTGTGTAGATGAAAAAACTTATCTTAGATTATATCTTTTACCTTATCATGTTGTTTTGCGAAAATGATGAAGCTATTACATAAGTAAAGGAATTGAGGTCTCATTAGAAGTTAAAGCATATTTTATGATGATACCACCTGATTAAGGAGCTAGCAACTTGAGGAGATATAACCATAGATAGTGTCTTCTTCTAATAACATTGTAGATCTACTAACCAAGGCGTTAACTTAAAGTGTGTTTGAGTGTCACCTTGAGCAGATGGAGATCGGACACAAGTAATTTGTTTTGGTGCAAGTGAGAAATTGATAGAAATGTATATCCTACAAGTCAATCATATTTATTATGATTAGACATTTCTTTTAATATCTTATTCAATTAAATGTCATTTCTCTATTATTTTGTATTAATTAGATGTGTGTATTATAATAAAATCATTGATCACATGCATTGATAATTAGATCATGATGAGATCAATCATTTAGAGACATGATATAAATATTTTTAGTCATAAGATCCTTAAGACGGGATATTAAAAATCCAAATATATTAGTGTATGCAATGTCTGTACATAAGATTTGGGTGATCGATATTATTAGTCATTAGTGAGGAGATATTAAGATACACATATATATGCTCATTAATGAAATGAGTTCACTAAACTAATTCGACTTGGATACTCTGAATAGCATTTTACTTGACTATAAATTAGAATTTTCTATCATTATGGTTGTACAATTATATCTTTGACCTAACTAGTCAAAGATATCTTATCGGATGTATCTTGTACTTTACTTATTGACTTATAGATCAACAATATGATAGTTTAGTATAGGCAATGAATTGGGTATAAGAGAAAATTAGTGAAGATAATAAATGGACAACAGGGTATTGTTCACTCTCATTAAGTAAAAGAGAATGTTTTATGAAATAATATTTTAAATCTATGAATATGATAGAGAGGATAAACTAGATAGAGGATTTTCAATTGATCTGATTCTGAGTACATGATTACAAAGTGTTGATAAACTAAAGAGTTTAGTAGTCTGTGTTGTATTCTTATCAGAGGCGTGACTTGTACCTACATGATCAGAAGGTCGATTAAAACTATTATTAGATAATAGATTGAACTTAAAAAGTTGTTCTTTTAATTATATCTTAATCAAATAAATTATTGAGTATAATGGGTCACATACATAGAACAATCCATTAGTATGAAGACATAGGTGTATTTTATAGAAATTATGGGTCTTATGAAAATTTTTATTTCTATAAATAAAAGTAACTTGAGTCAAACCCTTATAGACCAAGGGAAGTTGATTTTGACCCAAGCCATATCCAACACCTTCTCCCACCCGTAGGCTGTCGATACTTGGTGGAGCTCTATTCAATATGAGTCAAAAAGTTCAATGTGCACGAGAATCCATCTACCAAAGAAATTCGAATAGATATTTCTAGAGACCGTGCACTTGGACGGTTTGGAGAGTATGAATTATCTTACACTCATTTGTCTCTAGCCTTAGAGAGATTTGTCTAATCTCAAACTCAAACTCAAAGTCTTAATCTGATATGATTATGGTTTGTTACATGGATTCATCTTTTCAATTCTTCACGATTTCTGCTAGCTCCTCTTGTATGTCTATTTTTTCCAAGTCATACTAAATATGTCTTTTACAAGTTAACTTGAGTTTACCCTTAAGAGGGTGCTGCCTTATATGTCCGAATCAATGAAGTCTTCTCTCCTTTACAATATTTTCGTTCTTCATAACTCTCACTTTATCTGTAATGCACTCATTGTAGATTATATCTAATCAAGTGTGGCAACATATCCACCTTAGCATCTGCATTTTAGTTACACTCAATTTTGTAGTATGTTTCTTTTTAGCTGCCCAACATTCGCTATAATAAATCATGACGGGTCTTATAATTGTGCGATAGCATTTTCCTGTTAATTTTAGGGGATTCTACAGTCACAGAATCTCCGTCACTTGTCTCCATTTTAACTATCCCACTTTAATTCTATAGTTGACATCTCCATCACATTTTTCATCTATACGAAAGATTGAATCCAAATATTTAAAATAAGTTTTCGATATGAGGACCTTTTCGTCTAAGGTTTCTCAACCTCTTCAACTCATGGGATTTCACGAAATCTAAAGTGCATATACTCCGTCTTTGTCCCGCTAATCTTGAATCCCTTAACTTCTAACACAATTCTCCATCGTTCAAGTTTTCTGTTAATATCTTCTCGAGTCTCGTCAAGTAGAACAATATAATGTATGAACATCATACACTAAAGTGAACTCTCTTGGATATCCTTAGTTATTTTATCTATGATTAGGACAAAAAGATATGTGCTTCAGGCTAATCCTTGGTGTAACCCAATTGACATAGGAAAAGCTCTTGACTTTCCACCTTGAACATGGTTGTACCTTTATAGATGTCCTTGATGATATTAATGAATTTATTAAGCATCATCTTCTTTCTTAACACCCACCAAAGAATCTCTTTCGGAATTTAGTCATAGACTTATTCTAGATCGAGAAAAATCATATGATCTCTTTTCAAGTCTCTATATCTCTCTACTAAAGATTTAGCTAGAAAGATGATCTTTTCCTAAGTTGCCATTGTGATTTGCTCATTCGACCCTGTGTGGCCTTTTTGTGTTGGGGGCCACGAATCCTCAGGGTATGGCTGGTACTGAGATCTCTTCCTGCCGTGGATCTCCCAACTGGGGTCTGCCGGAGGAGCGGAGTTTGGTACCATTCTTTGTGTTCCGCTCAATGTGTTTAGGGAGGAGCATCAAACCCCATTGCTTTCAGTTCTGCCGCATCGATCAATAGAAGCAGAGCAAAAAGAAGTGGAGCAACCAACATCAAAGTGGCCTCACCAAGACTAAAGGAAGGGACCTTTAGTATATTTGTTTTCATTGGAATCCAATTTCTGTAATGATGTTCGGTTCAAGCGAGATAGCAATGTTGAAATACAAGGATTGGTGCTTCTGTTGCTCATAATGATTCCCTAAAATATTTAGAGGAACATGTCTTCTAACAAGTTCTTTCAATGCAGGTATTCTTTCTAAAGAATATTCTAGAGAAAGGATATAGTTTGGATGATGTTACCAACTGGGCAATACCTGACATGTCCATACCAACCACTAGACTGGTACACACTGTAAATAAATATCTTGTTTGATGCCAAAAATTTTGCAAAAACTACATAATCTTACTACTGTCTTTCGTCTTTTGTAGTTTACAATGTGGGGTGCATGTCGTGAAATTTGATGAACTGTCCAAGCATGGATATCCAAAGTGGGACTTCACTGTCAAAGATATTGACATTGTGAGAGCAGAAATGACATATCATTTAGTCAACCGGGCAACAAAGAAGAGATGAATATTATAGGGATTAATTGTTAGGGGCGTTGTATGTATAGGAGATGAGGGTGGCATTTGAATTGTGTATGTGGATTTAGTGACTTTTGGATGTGGATTTATTGAATTATGGATTTATTGGTGTGGATGTGGATTTATTGACTTGTGAGTGTTGATATAAATTTATTGAATTCTTGATTTTTTTTCCCGATAGTCTACTATGTACGACATGGAATGTGAATGTTACATAGATTACAGGGGCAGGTACGTGGGATGATATTTGATTTTATTTCATCCAATTGTGAATGTTACATGATTTAATTATGAGAATTGTGGTTGTTTGATTTTAAAATACTGATATGTAAATGTTACTTGTTCATGACATCTTGTGATTGTTGCAAGTGATTTTTTTCTAAATAACGAGTTGTACAGGTTGTTAGCAAGTGACTATTGACATGTAAATATTAATATAAGCTTGAGTTGGTAACAAATGGTGCGGGGTAGTAATATATAACATGAATTAGTAATATATAACGTGTTAATACATAGTGCACATATTGTTTGCACCAAATCTAAAATATATATATCTTATAGGTAGACTAAATTTAGAGTGCATCTAAACAATGATGAATCTGGATGAACTACAATATCTGGACAGATGAAGTGATGAACTACATCGGCCTAATCTTCTCTACTCACAAGCACAAATAAATAGTCTAATGAAGCCTATCTACCTCACAATGCAACTTTGCAATTTTCATGTGTTACTACATATTCATATCATAATCAATTTTATGGAACCTTTTGACTCTCAAATCCCTAGTTTCATACGCACGCAACGATCTACATATCAAAATGAGATCCAAACTACGCATGCAATAATCCTGACCATAGACATATCTAGGATATCCGAAAATAAGATATAATACACCTATGCTTATTAAAATTTCACATGCATTAACCCAAGGGTATAAAGATAACCAAAAGTCAAAATTTTCTTTTAACCAAATTATCATCTTATTAAACAAAGCCATCTATATCACATGCTTAAAACATAAAAGTGGAATACAAAATAATTTGAGTTCGACAAGTATGTGTACACACATTATAATAACATATAAGATGATATAAATAACATAGAAGTAAGTAAAAACTTGCGGGATTTGACGAGTTAGTTTTTAAATTTACCGTCAACTGCGTGGTCGAATGACAGACGATGGTCCGAGACACACTGAGATGACCAATTCATAGTGACGAGCAATTGTTGGGTGGGCATGGGACGTTGGGCATCATCGAGCTGTAGGTGATTGTGGTGCTCGACGAGGGATGAGCGATCAACAAACATCAATCTGGTTGAGGATGGCTCGAAGATTAATGTTCAAAGGGCTGCTAACGCAGGCTAATGATTGGAACTAACAGAGGAGACGGCGGCTGATGTTGTAGTAGTTCAGGGCTTCAGGCTAGGAAAACTCAGATGGTGGGTGCGAGGTCAGAGGGAAACAAGGATGGCGTAGGCAGTTACAGTGGGTGCAAGTAGCTACGAGTGGCCGTATCAGTATGTGACTAGCTAATAGGTAGCCAAGCATGGTGGTGCTAGAGATAGGGAGATAGGGTGTATTTGGGGACTTGAGGAGTCGATTTAAGGGCTGCATAATGGTGGATAGAGGCTGGGGACCAACAACAGTAGCTGATGGTGGTGACAAGGTGTGAGAATCTCATTTTTCATTTTGATTGATTTTTCAAAATGATTTTCGTATCTTCTTTGGACTACTTAGGAAAATAGGTGGTAGCCTATAAATGCATTAAATAGTTCGACGATATATTTAAAAATACTAAAACTGAGATTCGGGTTCTTTGAAATTTTGATTTTGACCCCTCTCCGCCGGATGGTGCGAATACCCGACGTTAATTTACATCGAGCAACTACTCGAACTCCCTTGATTAATCGCCATAACATTCTGTTTGGTAGAAACTGCACATCCACATAAAACACATAGACCAGAGGGCTGTAGCCTTGTGGGCCCGATGAGATGCGAACGTATTGCATTATGTTTGGTTGACGTTGATTTCATTTGATTAAAATGTGCTTTTTGCCAATTAATTTAGATTTGATTTTTTAAGTTGTTTGTTTTTTAATTTGATATTTTCATTAATGTTTTGAATTAATGGGTTGTGTTTGATTTATTTGTTTTGTTGAATTTCAATTTGATTTAGATTTGTTTTGGACTTAAGGTTTAATTAAATGAATTAGATATCTTATGATTTGAGATTTAATGATTGACGCATTGATTAGAATTATTTAATTTCATACGTTGCTTTTGTTGTGACATTGATTTAAGTATGTTCCATGCATTTTAAGACTTTGATTAAGTTATTTAAGATTTATGTTCTTTGCAATTGATTTTAAGATATGATATTTGGTGTTTACGGACTGCTTTGATGGATTTTTAATGCATTGGAGTTTGTTTATTCAATTTTCTTTGGTGTTATTTAATTGTAAATTAATTAAGAAATTTAGTCCCATGCGTTAAGTATATTTTAGATTAATTTTTGGGTTGTTTAAAACTCTGATTTTTATATTTTCAGATTTGGTGAATGTATATTTATTTTTGTTTTATTATTTAATTTGAGTCTGCACCTCATCCGGTCCATTGAGCTAACGTTCAGTGCCAGATTTGAATATCATATGTTGACACTTGAACCATCTTCAATTCATTTCAAGTCGGGTTACAACATGTCGTGCCGACGTCTAAGGTTTGGAATTTCTCTCTCCCGGCACGCTTCTCACGAGATCGGAGGAAAAATCGGCATTTCGACAGTATGCTGGCCGATCCTCGATCGAGTGGGCTCACCTCCCATACGACTAAGTCTTTTGACTTGTCGCACCGGGGGGAATGGAACCGTGTGCAACGGGAGCATGCCCGCGCCCACGTCCAGGAGCGCTTACCCGGGACATAGCCGGAATAGCCGTCCTAGGGCGCTCAAATTTTGAGCTCACCCTTTATTTAATTTTACATTTTGCATTTCATATTTTTATTTAAGTTGATTTTTTTGTTCAAGACCCAATAAGGCCAGCTTCAGCTCCTCGGGGCCTGGCGGCTTGATTTTGCACCGCGTGGGCCCGGGTGGCCCAACAAGACCGGCTTCACGTCTTCGTGGCCTAATTGGGCCGATTCAGCCCGTCTTTAGCTCCTTGGGACTTGGCTGCCCAACTTTCACCACGTGGGCCCTGGAGGGCCGTCTTCAGCTCCTGGACGCTGTCGACCTGTTTGCCTCGACCGAACCAGCAGCTGTTTGCCGACTCAGCCAGCACCTGTTTTGGCACCGAACCGGCTGTTGCTTTAGTACCGGATTGGCACCTGTCTTGACATCGGTCCAGCACTTGTTTCGGCACCGTTTCGGCGCCTGTCTTCAAACGAGCCAGCACTTGTCTGACACCGATTGGGCACCTGTTTTGGGGCTGGAACTGGGATGTTTTGGTAGCCAGCTTGAGGGGCTGCGCAAAGGGTAATTCGGGGACTGGTTCGGGATCCATTCGGTAGTCCGAACAGGGGCTACACAGGAGACATTTTGGACTGCTCAGATAGGCCAAGCAAAGGGGGGCCCGAAGGGGCTGTTGAGGTGACTGAATAGGGTACTGCAGGTCGCCGGCCAAAGGGGTCTGTAGTAGCTAGACCGAGAAGGGACCCTGATAGGGAGCTGTTCAGTGAGTTAATGGGTAGGCCAATGGAGATGATGAAAAGAGAGGGGAAGAAAGGAGACTTGAAGGTTACATAGCTGAGAACCAACCTTACCTCCTCTTTTGTTTCTTTTCTTTTCTTTTTTTTTTCTGTTGGCGTTGAAGACTCACGGCACCTTGGTGTTCCCTTACTCCTCTTGCTGGCGTCAAGACCTGTTCAAAGCCTTCTTTTTCTCCCCCTGTTAATGTTGAAGACCATAGCAGAACGTGGGCTTCAAGACTGCACCGGATGGGCTAGCAGCCTGGCCCCCTTCCTTTCACTTCTTCCTCCTCCGGTGGTTGCTGCAAGCGCTGGCTGCTACCGACGGGAAAGGAGGATGCGCCGCGCTGCCGTCCGCGGGTGTTGGCCTGCCGATTGCTCGTCCCCTCTCTCTCTTTCGATTTTTTTCTTTTATATCATTTGTTAGTAAATCATCTGCTGCCTTGTTGGCAGCGTACGTGGCAGCCTCCCTTTTCTTTTTTTTGCTTTTATCTCTCTCAATGGCCGGGCCCGCTGGATGCTGGCGGCAGATCCTCAAGAAATAGTAAAAGAGGGTTTTCGGGACAGGTTACCGCGAGTTGATCTTGAAAATTCTCCCATTATCCACTTTTTCTCTCTTCCTTGAATAATAAGAATAAAAGATAAATATTCCCATTAACTATTTCCTAAAACGTAGGAACTAAACGAGGGAGGGAGGATTGGTGCCAGCAGCAGTACGTGGGAGAGAGAGGGAGTTGGCGGCTGACATTTTCAAATCGGATTTGACCTAATTCTCATCAGGATACTCCTGATTCGACGATTTATATCAATTTCGGGTGAAATTAACTTAACTAAACTCCAAAACTTGACTGGAATTATCCGAAAGGTATTCCGATGGGCGTAGATTTTGTGCTCCATCAGATCTACGGTCGAGGGTCTTTAATTTGTCCAGAGATCACCGATTTGATGGACTTTCCGATCGATGCGATCTCGACCCTCAAAAATTCTGAAAATTACATCTAAAATGCAATTCAATTTTTTATATGCCCGAACTTTGGTCTTCACCACAAACAATGCTATCTGCGAGCGGGTTGGACAAAATTGCCCTTATCTCGAAGTACGTGCCGACTCCGCAAATTTTTGAATTTCATCCATAACTTCCCGGATATAAATCGGATTGATGATCTGATTTCGACATTGTTCTTCTTGATGTTGGGCAGACATTTTGATGGCGCCAAATGTTAATGGGCCGTTGCGGAGCTTGTGACTGAGGCAACATCGTGGGCCCACTTGTTTGGTCATTTGGGTCCATTAAGCCCCGCAAATACTGTTCAAAAGTTTGTTTTCACTATTTTGCCCATATCTTTATAGATATGAGTCGGATTTCCAATCCGACTTCAATGTTGCTCAAGTTGGGGTTGGGCGGACCTAGTGAAGCACCAACATGCTATCGGACTTGCCCCGAATTGACCGAACCCACCAAGGGTGAAAGAAGTCATTTTACCGTTCGGGGTCCTACCGAAACTAGATTCTGACAATTGGGGTACCGTTGTGAAGGTCTCGACTAGTACAGTCTCACGAACTCACTTATTTTGTCTTTTGGGCCCGATATGCCCCCAATAAGACCAACTGAAAAATTGACTTTCAGTGTTTTCCCCATAACTTCTCAATATATGTCGGATTTTCGATCCGACTCTGGCATTGTTCATCTGGAAGTCAAGTGGACTTTCTTGTGGTGTCCAATCGTTATTGGGCCGACATTTAGTCGGTCAGATTCAATAAGGTTTATTGGGCTTGTTTGGCCGTAAATGTAATGAAAAATAGATCTAACTTGTCTGTTCAATTTTATTCAATGTATTTTGTCTAAAACTTGTCATTTTCTGGTACTGTGACATTTTTAGGTGCCAACACAAGGGCAGGAAGCACTACATAAGGAAAGAGGCCATAGGCACTCAAGTCTTAGCTGGCTAGGCGCTTAGGACAGAGTAGCAGATGGCAGGAGGGGTTGGGCAGAGCTGGAGATGTGGAGGCTAGAGAAGGTGGTGGTGGCGGCACATAGAGGAGGAGGCCGCTGCGGAGGAAGGGGCTGGCAGTGGCGCACTAGCTGGGCCCAAGGCAGCACGAGGTAGTGGCACTATAGAAGGGACTGGCAGCCAGCGGCGGAGGGTGTTTGCGTTGGGGCTGGAAGGTGTGGAGGAGCTAAGATGGCAGTGGCAATGCTGGTAAGGAATTACAACAGTGGATGGATGGTCATGTGGCAGCGGTGTAGGGCAGAGGGGGCTGGAGGGCACAACTGGCACTGGTGGAGGATGCTTCAGGTTGATTAGATAGAAGTGGAAGTGAGGAATAGAGGAGGAGGTGGCAGAGGTGCAAGGGTGCTTACAAGGAGCTATGGTGGCTGGCAACACGGTGGGGCAGGGGGCTAGAGAGGTGCCGTTGTAGTGCAGGTTGTGAGGTTGACAAGGTGGCTTGCCAGCAACGACAACAAAGGGTGGTGTTGGATGGATGATAGTGTGTGGTTGAGGCATCTCCGATAGATTCGAGTGCAATTGGGTGGCTAGGAGGAGGGACCAATGGTGGTAGGATTGTGTCGGCGGCTCGATGAGGATGGCACTATGCCAGGCACGATGGGGAAATGCGACGGAACTGTATTGGAGAGGATGCAATAGGGAAGCACCAGAATAGGTGCAACAGGACGAAGGGGAGAGCGGAGGCAGGATATTGGTAGGGATGACAACAAGACAAGCAACATAGACGGGGGTGGGAAGAGATGGAGCATGAGGCGGCATCAGTTAGAGGAGGGGAGGCTAGAGAGCCGTAACAACACTCACAAAAAGAGGATCATGAATGGGAGAGGAGGATTAGAGATTAATATTTTAGTTAGAATTAGGATTAATATTTTTTAACTTCAAGATTTCTAAATACGCAAGTACCTTCCTTTTACACTCCTTGCACTTAATGATAAGTTTCAAGGTTACCAAGAGTTTTAAGTCCTCTTTGATAAGGTAAATGAGAAGGGCTGGCTCCACATGACATGCAAGAAGTTACCTCCAAACGATATACATGTCAAATTTTGGCATGCCATGAAGAGCCTCCCATTTGACATGCTTAACATCTAAAATGACCATAATGTTTTTATTGTGCACACTGGTTTTTATAATCTAACCGGTAGTGCATCGAACAAAATGATAAGATGAATTTAAAGGTGCATTTGGTTGGGATCATAGAGGGGGGAAATAATGAATTAATCTCTACCCCTCTCCACTTTTCAAAAATCTTGATTCTGTAATAATTGATGATCTCTAGAATTCATCTGTTGATAACATTCGAAAGTTTGGGAGTAGATAATATAAGAGTCTATCTTTTCACTTCTTTAAATATTTAAACTCAATCATTACAATTCAAAAGTCAAATAAAAATTCATGTATGTTTGGATGGGGTTATGTGATATTTGAGATTTTAATGTTTAAACCTTTATAATTATCCTAGCCAAAAACACACTGTCTTTTATTCATAAGATTAAATTTATTTCTAAAGCATGTTTAACATACATACATTACATAATTTCATATATTTATAAATAGTTTAAAATGGTCATCATTAGTGAGAAACTGAGAATACATGAAGTGAGGACAATATTATAAGAATATAATATTTTTATCTAGGATTTTTTTGATATAAGATGAATTGATCATGTTGATAATTAGTTGGTATAATTTAAAAATTATGAAAAATTATAGTAGTTCACAGATAATAGATAAGTGAGGGTAATAGCATTAGGGTTATAGAGAAGATCTTAACAATGCTACTTAGATTTTGACAACTAACATAACAATTAGTGATTTGGGTATCAAATATAGTCATGAATTGGTATCGAATCAGAACACATGGATATACTCAGAATAGATACCAAACATGAGCATGACACTTGTTACCTTTACATTTTTGTTACATCACATATTCATGTCATTATTTTTTTTGGGTGCAAACCGTTTACCTTCACAATAATTAAATCATTTATTTATAACAAAATCTTTATGCAAAAACAAATTAAGTGAAATATTTTACTTAAAGTTATTTTTCAATGAAATTAAAAACATAGTTTATTATTTATATATTAGTCAAATATTATTTTGAAAAATAAATCTATTATTTTAATTTTTACATTATTTTATAAATTTATTTTAAGTTATTTATATATCTGTAAATCATTTGTTTAAATTTCATGTAAAATTTTATTATAGTATCCGCATTTATTCACTTAAATAATTAAATATAATTATTAAATATTATTTTTATAATTTTCAAATTAAGTATATAATAAAATATTTTTTAAATTTTGGAAACCAACAAATACACTAACAACCAAATAAAATATACACTACATAATAGTACAAGATAAAGTGTTCTTGTAATTTATATATAAAATAATTTAATTAAAAATTAGTTCAAGCACTTGCAAACTCAAATTTGAATTAAAATTTTATTAATAAATTTATTAAATGAATAATTTTTATGGTAAAATAGCTTTTCAATAACATTATTTTATTTTTAAAACACATAAAAAATAAATTTTATATTTACTGATATATCTTTGAAAAATTAATTTTAAATAGTAAAATCATTAAAATTAATAATATCTATTTGGTAGCATGGTAATCAATATCCCCCTATGCCTATGTACATCACCCCTACACAAAATATTATAATGTTTTTTATTTCTAAAGCCTTAACACAAATCATTATTCAAATTCGTTATGTGATAAAATAGTATATTAAGTCACATTTCTAGAAATAAATTTTATTTTAAAATTATAGTACTATAAAAATAAAAAAATAAATAGATTTTCTGAAACCATTCAGACATAAAAAAACAAAACAAAATAAATTGGATGATGATAGGGTGCATTTGATCGAGAGAAAAAAAAGAAAGCAATAAAATTATTTTAGTGGAATGAATTTCAATAAAAATAATTATAATATCTTATTTGATACATGCTAAAATTAAATTATATTTACAATTATTTGGTTGCTTGTAAACTATTTTTATATTATTTTAACTCTTAAAAATATTGTTGTGATGTATAAAGAACAAGATAATATGATTCTAAACTTTATATTTCATGAATTAAAAGTTAAAATTAAATATATTGTTTCAAATAATAAATTTAGAACAACAACTTCATCTTTTTGAGCTGTGGTTGTCCCAGAAAAAACTTTTTTTAGTTGTTCGCAGAAAACAATGTTCGGAGGATTTTTCCCAAAAGCCAAAATCCAAGTGATTAAAGAGTCAATGTAGTATAATTTCATTGACCATCCTTTTACTTGCAACCAAATAAAAATGATGAACTTTTTTCCTGCAACTTTCCCATGTAGCGGATTTTACAAGGTTCCAAACGGATCCTTAGCTGGACTTTTAGAATTTTTTCTGTATTTTCTTTGATTTTTCTTCAAAAGTTCTCTCCATGCCGCAACATCTTGTCCTAATCTACGTGTTGGGGCCAAAACTGGCCCTTGCTGAAGATTGGGCACTGGCAGGAGGCAGTTGCATCCCTGGCGCGATCACCTAGTGGCATTTGTTACATGAGTGGCTTGTTGGAGTTTAAGAATACTTGAGGATGATCCAAACTCCATTATGCCACAGAAGACAAAGAATGAGAAAGATCCACCAAAGAAGAATCATGCATCTCCTTCATATGATCATTTAGTTTTTTCTCTCTATTGAGCCTATATGGTGCAACCGTATAGGGAGTCACAGCCCTGCTTGTGTTTATACAGAGAGGAGGGACCAGTCCGAGTTTGACTAGGATTAGGATCCTACCCATAGTCGGATCTAGAGCCAAACAAGAAATTAGACCCAATAAGCCATGTTCCATATTATAGACCTAATAATATGCTAAGTTGAGCCCAATAACAAGTGGATCACTTGATTAATATCATGTTAAACCCAACATTCTCCCATTTGATCCATCTTGTTCCTTATACATCAAATCTTCTTTTTAAACTATACATATAACATTAATATATATATAATTTTTAAAATGACTCTAGAAGATTTGAAATGAGAGGCTCAGACTTGAAACGAGAAAATTGGTATGCACGCATGTGATAAAATAGAAAACCAGTACACTATCTCTAATAGTTGGAACCCGAATTGTCCAGTTATAGTAGGTCAAATGACAAGGGTCATGGCGGTAAATGCATTCAATCACACATCACCTTTCATGTACCACGTGTCACCAACTTTCCCATAACCAAATATTGTATATGGTTGTCTGACTAAACTACATTGGATGTTTATTCGACGGTCACCACTTTAAGTTATATTCTACATACTTGAAATCCATAATTGAAATGTATACAAATGAAACAAACATAATATAACAACAATGAATAATCAATTTCATAACCAAATAAGTGTCAAACAAAATTACAACATATCAAGAGAACTGATAAGACCCATCCGAATCACATGACTACAAAAGATGCTAGTTTGTTGTCCCTTAGTGAGAGGGTCCACCACCATGAGACTTGACTTGATATGTTCAAATAGACACTTCTTGATTCCTCACACGATCTCTAAGAGAAAATTATTTTATGTCTAAGGCTCTACCACCCTTAAACTCTTTATTGTTCTTAAAGAAGAAAATTGCAGCGAAATTGTCGTTGTAAATCCGTATAGGTCTCAAAACAAAGTCCACAAAAGGTAGAAAGTCGACCAAATTCCGCAACTGAATAGCATGTGCACTACCCTCGTAACATGCTATGAATTCTGCCGCCATGGTGAAAGTTGACAGAAATGTATGTCCTACAAGCCAATCATATATGATATGATTTTACATTTCTTATAATATCTTGTTCAGTATAAATGGCATAATCTTCATTACTTGCACTATCGAGATGCGTCTATTGTAATGAAGTCCTAAGTTGCATGCAATGATGATTGAATCATGATGAGATCATGATAATGAGATCAATCATCTAGAAGTATGTACTCTAAATGTTCCTAGTCGTAGGATCCTCGAGACGGGACATCAAGGATGAGGTAAGACCAGTGTATATGATATCTTCTCATATGATGAGAATGAGCGATCTCATTGGTCATCAGTGTGAGGACACTGAGAAATATGTACATGTGCTCATTAAAGGAATGAGTTCACTGATGACCAATGAGATCGTTCATTCTCATCATATGAGAAGATATCATATACACTAGTCTTACCGGATCCTTGATGTCCTGTCTCGAGGATCCTACGACTAGGAACATTTAGAGTACATGCTTCTAGATGATTGATCTCATTATCATGATCTCATCATGATTCAATCGTCATTGCATGCAACTTAAGACTTCATTACGATAGACACATCTCGGTAGTACAAGTAATGAAGATTATGCCATTTATACTGAACAAGATATTATAAGAAATGTAAAATCATATCATATATGATTGGCTTGTAGGGCATACATTTCTATCAACTTTCACCATGGCGGTGTAGGCACCCGGAGACGGCCCGCGCGGCAGTTCGCGGTTCTCTTCGTATCCTTTCTTCTTGATCTTCTTCTTCTTGGGGTGAAGAGCTAGTGGTGTGTGTAGGTGTGGTCGCCAGGAGCCGAAGACTCCAAAATGTGATTAAATGTAAAGCAAATAGAATGAAAACAAGCTTGACCGTCGTACCTTTGGGAATGGGAAAGGGGGGAGATTGTTAGGTTCTAACTTCTCCCCTCTCGGCCGGCCGAAAGAGGAGAGCTTGAGTGAGCTCTTTCACTTCCGATCGGGTTGAAGCTTCACCTCGATCAGGTTCACCTAAGAATGTCCTGCGGAGAAACATGAAAACAAGTGAAGATCATTAGCTCTGGCGTGAGTATAGTATCATGCTTAGTATAGACTTTGAATCATGCAAAAGGGGATGAACTAACCGGATCGGGACGGAATCCCAACCCCTATTTTTGGTAGGTTTTTAAATATATATAAGGTGCAAAATGATCTAATGCATGCCAAATAAAATGATGAAAAGTTCTAAGATGAAAACGAAAGACAAAAACTCGATCAGACGGGCGATCGGACTCCGAAAAGTGCAAAATCGTCTTATGCCCCTGCTAGTGCCCTATATATAGGGCGCTAGCTGCAAGTGCCCTACTTATAGGGCCCGTTGACCAAGGTCAAAGTGCCCTGTATATGGGGCACTAAATCTGGCTCAAGCAGATTTTCTTCCCCTCTTTGCGATGCTGCTCCGGAGTGCTGGGCGGCTTCTAGGACGAAGTAGGGGCTCCTCCTTGTAGCCAATATGCAAATGAAGCTAGTGATGGGTGGTTTGGATGCTGTATGAAAGAGGAGAGATGGATAGAGGCTCTCAAAGTGGAGAAAAAACCATGTTTCTGGATGATAGAAACAACAGGTTTTTGAGATTTTTGGGAGGTGATCTTGGATCAGTTTGAAGGCTTATGGGAGGTGTAAATGGCTTAGAAATGTGGTCTTGGATGAGCTCTAGGGTGGTGCGTAGTTGGAACCCCCTTCCAACTCCAAATGGAGGTCTATTTATAGCCCAAAAGAGGGTACTTTGGCCATTTCCGAAAAGCAGTTCCACGCGGTAAAGCACCCTATATATAGGGTGCCAGCATCATGAGGTATGTCAAATCGATAAGATGAGTCCATACGAATGGTCAAATCGGCCAGTCGAGTCGATTTGACCTGGTGCTAGGCGCTCTATATATAGGGCGCCTAGTGCCCTATAAGCAGGGCGCCAGGTACCCTATATACAGGGCGCCAGGTGCCCTATATACAGGGCGCTTTGACTCCAGTCAACGTCCTATCGATCTTCTTCGGAACGTGCCGAAAAGCCTGATTCTTCATGAAAACAAGAATTTAAGCTCTCCAACTAGGCCAAAATTGCGTGTCTACAGCTTGCCTCGCCTTGGCGTCGACTTTGTAGGGGAATGACACAAATGTAGCGCAGGCGAATATAGTGAAACGTAGTGAGGTGTAGCGGAATGAAGTGGTAATGAACTGAAAAGGTGATGCCAAGGTGTAGATTTAGACACACCCTCATTGGCCTAGTTAGGTGGAATGAAACTTTACCGGACTCTGAGGTTGCCTTTCGACTTATTGGAACCTTCCCTCTAGTTGATTGATCAGGCAGAAGAATTGTACTGAAAGTAACTAAAATCCCACTGTAAAGATGCAATTTTGGCCTAGTTGGAGAGTTTAAATTCTTTTTTTCATGGAGAATATTTAAAGCAAATCGTGATTTCCGGACGGATCAAGTTTTTGGGACATTCCGAAGGGGATCAATAGAGCAATCGGCAGGGCCGAATACCCTGTATATAGGGCACCTGGCGCCCTGTATATAGGGCACCTGGCACCCTATTTAGAGGGCACCAGGCGCCCTATATACAGGGTGCCTGGCACCAAATCAAATCGATTCGACTGGCTGATTTGACCCCCACAGTGACTCGTCTTGTCGATCTAACGGACCTCATGATGCTGGCGCCCCATATATAGGGCGCTATGCCATGTGGCACTGCTTTTCGGAAATGGCCAAAATGCTCTCTTTTGAGCTATAAATAGACCTCCATTTGGAGCTTGGAGGGGGTTCCAAGTCCGTACCATCTTAGAGCCCATCCAAAACTATGTTTCCAAGCCATTCTCATCTCCCATAGCCTTTCAAACCGATACAAAATCGTCCACTAAAAACCCGAAAAACCTTCTATTTTTGTCACCCAGAAACATGTTTTTTCTCCAACTTTGAGAGCTTCTATCCGTCTCTCCTCTTGCATCCAGCATCCAAACCACCTTTCATTAGCTTCATTTGCATATTGTCTACAAGGAGGAGCCCCTACTTCGTCCCGAAAGCCGCCCAGCACTCCGGAGCGGCGTCGCGAAGAGGGGAAGAAAATCTGTTCGGGCCAGACTTAGTGCCCCGTATACAGGGCGCTTTGACCTTGGTCAACGCGCCCCATAAGGGGGGCACCTGCAGCTAGCGCCCTATATATAGGGCACTAGCAGGGGCAGAAGCTCGTTTTGCCATTTTCGGAGTCCGATCGCCCGTTTGATCGAGTTTTTGTCTCCCTTTTTCATCTTAGCATTGTTCATCATGTTATTTAGCATGCATTTGATCATTTTGCATCTCATATATGTTTAAAAACTTACCAAAAATAGGGGTTGGGATTCTGTCCCGATCCGGTTTGTTCATTCCCTTTTGCATGATTCAGAGTCTTTATCAAGCATGATGCTACACTCACGCCAGAGCTAATGATCTTCATTTGTTTTTCTTCATTTTTTATGCAGGACATTCTTAGATGAATCGACCGGAGTGAAGCTTCAATCCGATCGTAGGTGAAAGAACTCTCTAAAGCTCTCCCCTCTCGGCCGGCCGAGAAAGGAGAAGTTAGAACCAAACAATCTCCCCCCCCCCCATTACATCCCCAAGGTACGACGGTCAAACTCCTTCTAGTTCATTTGCTTAACACCTAATCACACTTTGGAGCCTTCGGCTCCTGGCGACCACACACTTCACTTTTCACTACACACACACTTCTTCTCTTCCTCTCTCTCTTTCACCGACACACGCGAGCCAAGCCGGCTCATCCGGGTGTCTACACCTTTTGGCGACCACGGTGGGACAACTCTTGCTTAAGTGAGTTCTTTTCACCTTTTAAAAGAATGTTCAACATGTTCATCCTTGCTTTGGCTCTTGCTTGAGTTCTTACATTCTCGTAGCATTCCTATTCACTTGCTTGCTTGTCTACTTGCTTCAGTTTAGCATCACTTAGTTTCTTCCGGTTTACTTGCTTTCCGTGGGTCCTCTTTTAAAAGAAAAAAAAAGCACCATCTAATTTTAGGCTTGCTTTAATCGATTTACTTTGACTTTGCACTTTAAAGATTACCTTGCTAAGCATCTTTGCTTATTTTCTTTTAAAAAAAGTCTAATTTTTCCTCTAAAGCATCTTTAGTTGAATTAGTACTTGCTTTCACCCTTGATTGATCTTACATCATTGCCTTGTTGCATGCTTTTATTTTCTTCTTGTTTGCTCTTCACTCCTTGATATCTCACTTGCATTTAGTTTGCATTGGAGTTCTTTCGACTCCTTTAGGTCATCCGAGAAGGGAGGCTCTTTCCTCCCAAAGCCCTACACACCTAAACACCCCTCTTGGTGGTTGCCAACTCCTCCTCCGGGGATTCCCTCTCGGAAGGACCGGGTAGCTTCCATCAAGACCTCCGTAAGTCCCCAGACGTGAAGGATTCCCTCTTCACTGATCGGGCTGGTTGTACCATTCTATCCCAAAACCCAGAGTACCTATTACCTATCATCGTGAAAAGAGTGACAACCTTAGAGTGCTCGGCGTTGTGGGAGCATAGGGTCCTACCCATTTATTTGAGTGGACATTGTTTCTCTTAACAAGCCACTAATTTAAGGTTGAAACACAAAAAAATTTGCGGTAATCATTCTAAGTCTGTGCCATCACTTGTTTGCAAATCAAAATTGAAAACCAAAACCAAAAATTTGAAAACACTTAACAAAAAACCCAAAAGAAATCTTTGTTTGAGGTTAATTTGCTTGATAACCTGTTTGTTCAAACAAAAAAAAAACCGAAAAAGGAGGAAAAATTTAAAACTAAAAAAAAGGGATTCTTGTGTTTTTCGTCACCTTTCTTTTCTATTTATGAACTTGAGATCAGGGCGAGTCGTCGGGATGACGGACCAAGGATACGAGCCGTTGCAGTTGGAGTATGACCAATCCTACCTCCACCCGGATGCCGTATGTGCCGTTAATGAACCCGAAATGCTCCCTGAAACCAGTTCACCCCGACCCCACCCGGATTCTCTGTGTGGGAGGCATTCGCTCATGCCGACCCAACTCAACTACAAGCCATTGAGGCCATCCTAAAGGGAAAATCTCCTGTCAATCACACCCATGCCGAGGGTGGCCACCACACTTCTACCCCCCAGTTAGCAACTGACCAACCCGATGCACCAGTACCAGGCCATTCTCACAATGGACCCTTGATTCCAAACTCACCCCATCCGGTGGCCATCCTGAACCACCCGGACCCAAACAACACCACACCACTTAGGCCACCGGTCTATTCTTCTGCACATTTCAATCAAGCACGTCCTCAAGTGCACCACCCAATATACCCTCCTTGCCCGGCCGCTTCAGCCTATCCGATGGCCATGCTGGCAAATCAAGCATCTGTCCTCCCCCCTCCTCTTGTCTGAGAATCCTCCGTTGATCAAACTATGCTTAACAAAATCAATAGGATGGATGAACAATATCGGGAACTCAAGCGATTGATCGACACACGAGCTCTCCCCGAGATATCCCTTCCCTCTCTCCCCGTATTCCATCTTCCTCCTTCTGAAATGCCCATTTACCGCCGATATAATGGAAATGGGAACCCTTTCATTCACATCAAAGATTTTCTTTATGAGTCTGTCATGTGGCAAAACGATCCGAAGGCCCTTGCATACCTATTTAGGAGATCATTAGAGGGCTCCACGTTGGAATGGTTCTATTCACTTGACCCTTTGGAAGCTAGCAACTTTGATACCGTCAAAGCAAAGTTTTTGCAAAGATACCAAGATCGAGTCGGTCCTACCTATTCGATCACAGATCTTATGGCCGAAAAGATGAGAAATGATGAGAATTTTATAAGATATGCTGATAGATGGAGGGCAATGGCAGAAAGGCTGACAAATGCACTGTCAGAATCAGAACAAGTCAAGATGATCATCACCGACGCCACTCCGGCCCTGAAGAACGTGTTGGCATTACATCACCCTGTCACAATGAGCGAACTCTATGAGAGAGCACGGTACATCCAAACCCAACTCCGAGACTCTCCCATCATGAACCTCTTCGACCCTAGGCCCCGAATCACCAAAAAGACGACCACCACCACCACTGGGCCCGTGACCGAAGGCGTGGTAACCAATGAACATGTCAATATCATAGGGAACCCGCCCAACAACCACCAACAGCAGTACAGAAACCCCCAGTTCAGAAACCCCCGCCAAACCCAACCGGCACCTCGCCCTCAGATTCAACCCCAACCTTTCCGCCACCAAACACCAAACCAGTATCCCCAACAACCAATGCAGACACCAGTCCCCCAGCAACCCCGGCAATTGGCCGTACAAACCTTTTCACCTCAACCACCACACCAACCAACCACCTATAACCAAGCACCTCCTCCCGCCACCTACGTGCCACGAAGAGTGGGGCCTAGAAGACTACCCGCCATTACCGTACTCTCTCACAGACATTTTTAACGCTCTTATGGCGGCAGGGCAGATTTCATTGCCAAGAGAAAAGCTGGAGTGGCCACAAAATGCCAACACAGACAAATATTGTTTGTACCACAGATACCCGGGGCATACAGTAGAGAATTGCTTTCAATTTAAAGATTATATCCATGACCTCCACGAGCAGGGAAGTATTGACTGGGGTCAAATGGGCGAGTACATCAAGGCAGTAAAGAACCAGCCTCAGCAGCAGCAACAGGCACCAGTCCGACAACAACAACAAGAATCCGGCCTGGGGATTATTCAGAACCCGCTACCCGCGCATGCACCCGCGACAGCACCGGAAAACCAGAGGGTTAATCCTATTCTAACCTCCACCGATGAACCCCGCGATAGAGGCGAAAATTGGCAAATCAAGGGACCAGCTTCCTTCATGAACATTAACCCTCCAAACCACGTTAACCGAACCGTTCACTCCATACCACGAGCTATCCCCGCCAGAAGAAGCCAACCACCAATTATCCGCATGCTATCACAGCCAACCATAACGCCACCAGCCGTACAACTCCAACCGGGTAGAACCTTGATCCGCCCGGTCGAGCCACTACAAATACCATCACCATTAGGACCCATCATCGTACCACCTCATACAACCATGCCACCACAACCTACCTGCATCCCTACAACCCGAACTATCATCACTACACCCCTACCTAGGCCTCCCATCATCCGACCTAACCTTCTGTCTACCTACGTTACACCAACCATAGCCCCTCAGCTTGCCACGGTGCTTAGAAGCGGGCGCATGTTTCAAAGAATTTTCCCCCAAACCGGTCAACCAGGACGGTCACAAGAAGAAGAAGAAGAGCACCCGGAAGAACCAGTGCCAGGGACGTCCAATGATTTGCTGAAACACCTTGACAAAACCCCTGCACGAATTTCCATTCTAGAGCTGATCAAAAGGTCCAAAGCTCATCAAGAAGTTCTTCAGCAATATTTACAAAGAGTAATGGTCAATGAAACCCTCCCCCCTAAGAAGATTGCATCAGTCTTGACCCCGAAAAGTGAACACCCCGCCCTCACTTTCACCAAAGAGGAGTTGGCCAAACCAGAAGCAAGAAAATATGCACTTTGTATCACTGTCAGTATTAACGAAACAGATGTCGAGTCTTGTCTAGTTGATACCGGTGCATCCATCAATGTCTTGCCACCAGAAACGCTACAATTATGTGGAATACCAGAAGAGGATATTCGGCCATCACAAATCACCGTAACGGCATATGACAACTCCAAGAGGCCTGCCCATGGCATGGTTACACTTGAAGTCAAATTCGGACCCCCGGTTGTTATTGTCGACTTCCACATCTTAGATATGGACCCAACTTACAAAGCCATCTTGGGAAGGCCTTACCTTGAGGCATTAGAGGCCGTGGCTTCAACCAATCACCAATGCATTAAATTTCCCTTCAAAGGACAAGTCGTCAAGGTGGTAAGTATGCCTGTGGATTTCCTAGTTACTCTCTCTACTGGCTTGCCAAATCAACCGGTCTTCACAATCCTCGATCTACCGAGGGATGGAAGGCAGCCCAGGCAAGTTTGGAGAAAGAAGAAGGATGACACCAAAACCCTTGGGTGGCGTATGATGGAGAATCTGGGATATCAAGAAGGCCGAGGGCTGGGGAGAGAACTGTAGGGTATCATAGAACCCATCCAGCTGGTAAAGACAACATCAAGGAACGGGATAGGGTATGATGAGACATGTGATAATGGCCAAAAGATCAGTCAAAAATACTTCAAGGGGTGTTTGCACAAGTTCTTCGACAAAAGAGAAACAATACAGATGGTTGAAGAACAAGAACCACAAGAACAAGCAAAAAGGAAAAAAGTAAACAGCCTAGAGGATGAGCCGTATCTCGACGTATCATGGTTATTCTCTGAAGAAGGGCCAAGTGAAGAATTATTCTACAACGAGCCTTTTGGCAGTCAAAATCAAGGGCATTCACCCTGTGTCATCTCCTCGGATCTAACAAACTCATTTCCGACAAATCTACTATCAGATTCACTAGGTAGCAAAGATGGATGCTCTCTTTACCCATCTTTGCTCGATTTGTTTCCTTCTCTGTCAATATCTCAACCCACATTGGAAACTACAACCAACCAAACCCCTTCTGTGTTTATGTTTAGTACTTCTCAAAAAGATCAAAAAAAACCGTCCTATTCTCAACCCAAGTTTCGTTCGAAGAAACATCCCAACTCGCTCCGAAGGGTGATCCAAATCAGGAGGCCACCCGGTCCCTAATCGATCTCCTTTGCCCTTCATCAATAAACTCCACTCCACCCACCTCCTCTTCCTCTCCTTATTTACCTTCTTCTTCTTTAGGTTTAGTTTCCAGTAAAAGCAAAACAAAAATTAGAGGTAGGAGAGTTCCAGAAAGATATCTGCATCGGTTAGCTCAAAAAAGCTTAGAATGTGCCAAGCTACCGGAGTATCTAGAAAATGCAATCCAGATAGATGAAATTCGATATGAAGAGAAGGACAACATTGATCCAACTTTAGGGGTCTACGAGGTTGTATCAGAAAAGGATCCTGACACTGAGGATGAAGAGGAGGATTTGGCTGATGCTTATGCATCCGGTTTAAGAAGGTTCGAAGAACCATCAGCCACGGTGGACGAACCGACTAAGGAACTTAATCTTGGAACACCGGAAGATCCTAAGAATATCCTCATCAGTGCCAACCCCGCCCCTTTAGAAGAGCAGAACCTAATGGGGGTGTTACAAGAATACAAAGACACGTTAGCTTGGACATACGAAGATATGCCGAGGTTAGATAAGTCATTGGTAGAGCATCGACTGACTTTAAAACCTGAAGCTACCCTGGTCAAGTAAAAGTTAAGGAGATTCCACCCAGACATAGCATTAAAGATGAAGGAAGAGGTCGATAAGTTACACCAAGCAAAATTCATTAGAGTTGTTCTCTATCCGAAATGGGTGGCAAATATAGTCCCAGTCATGAAGAAAGATGGAAAGGTTCGAATTTGCATTGACTTCAGGGACTTAAACTGAGCGTGTCCAAAAGATGATTTCCCCCTTCCTCATATCGATGTTCTTGTTGACAACACAGCTGGATATGAAACCCTATCATTCATGGATGGATACTCAGGGTATAATCAAATCCGGTTAGCAGAAGAGGATCAAGAGAAGACCTCGTTCACTACACCTTGGGGAACTTATTGCTACGTCGTCATGCCCTTCGAATTAAAGAATTCCGGAGCAACTTATCAAAGGGCCATGGTGGCAATATTTCATGATATGATGCATAAATTTGTAGAGGTGTACGTGGATGATTTAGTGGTCAAATCTCGAACCCGAGATAAGCATGCTGAGGTGTTGAAAAGGATTTTGCAACGAGCCAGGGAATATAAGCTCAAGATGAACCCCAAGAAGTGTGTGTTTGGAGTATCATCTGGAAAGTTACTTAGGTTCATTGTCAGCAAAAGAGGCATCGAAGTCGATCCCAACAAGGCCAAAGCCATTATTGACATGCCCCCACCAAAGAACCTAAAAGAGCTGAGAGGGTTGATTGGCAGGCTACAGTTTGTTCGCCGGTTTATCTTACAACACTCCCAAAGGTGCAAACCTTTCTATGAGTTAACCAAGGCGAGGGCCGAATTTAGATGGGATTTGAGATGTCAAGAGGCATTCGATGGTTTAAAGAAATATTTGTCAAGCCCACCTGTGCTCAAGCCTCCGGTTCCCGGCAAACCCTTGATCCTATACATCTCAGTTTTGGAAGGATCTCTGGGAGCAGTATTGGCACAATTAGATGATGAAGGGAAAGAGCGAGCAGCATACTATCTGTCCAAAATCTTTGATCCTTGTGAGCAAAAGTATACAACCATGGAGAAAACCTGTGCCGCCCTGGTTTGGGTGGTCTAAAAGCTTAAACACTACTTTCTGGCCCATGAGGTTAATCTCATTGCTCGCATGAATCCCATCAAATTTCTTCTTGAAAAATCTGTCTTGACTGACCGTTTGGCGCGCTGGCAGAGCTTTCTCTTCCAATTTGACATCACATACACCCAACAAAAGGCAATCAAGGGCTATGCAATCGCTGAACACCTTGCCCATCATCCTATCCCAATCTTTGACCCTATCCAATCAGAATTCCCCGACGAAGAATTGATGTCCATTCGATCTTCCAATCTATGGACTTTATAATTTGACGGGGCATTAAACTCCCAGGGTAGAGGGATAGGGATTGTTCTTCTATCACTCGAAGGTGTCACCATTTCACAGGCTTTTCAGCTCCATTTTCCAGCAACAAACAATATAGCTGAGTATGAAGCCTTATTGGCCGGACTGGAGGCCGCTCACTTCTATGGTGTCACTAAACTAAGGGTGATTGGTGATAGCCAGTTGGTTCTCCGCCAAGTGCTTACCAAATACCGCACATCTCATCCCGGGCTCAGACCATACCAAGAACTCACCACCTGTTACATCAAGCTATTCTCCAAACTCGAATTCATTCATGTTCCTCGTGCTCAAAATATTCTTGCCGATGCTCTCGCTTCTCTGGCATCTTCACTATCTGTCCCGCTAGGCAGACAGGTTAGGACGATCTATGTCCGCCGACGTACCATTCCGGTAGTAGAAGATGCACGATTCTTGAAGGTTAAAGAAAAATTTGAAAGGAAAGAGTACATTGAGCAAAAGGAGGAAGTATCTTTAGTTGAGTTGGAAGAATTAGGAGGGGGTGAGAAACCATGGTATCATGAGATTGTGAATTACTGTCAGGATCAGACATATCCACCAGGATCAACTGCCGAAGAGAAGAAAGCCATAAGAAGGGTCTCCCAGAGATACACCATCTTAGGTGGAGTACTTTATAAAAGGAGCTTGGCCAGTGTTCTATTAAGATGCGTAGATGAAGAAGAGGCTGGATTGGTGCTCAAAGAAGCACACTCCGGAGTATGTGGAGGCCATGTAAATGCTCAAACCCTCGCCAAGAAGATCATCAGGCAAGGGTACTATTGGCCTACTCTGGAAGAAGATTGCTCGATCTTTGTCCGGCACTGTCATCAATGCCAACTTCACGCCGACAAGATTCACTCTCCCGCATCTTCCCTTCACCCGATTCACGCCCCATGGCCCTTCACTATGTAGGCTTTTGATGTTATCGGACCCCTTGGTGACCCAAACTCCACAAACAAAACCAAATCCTTCATCCTAATGGCAACGGAGTACTTCACCAAGTGGGCGGAGGCGGAAGCATACGTGGAGATCAAGGCATCAACAGTCTGCACCTTCATCAAACACAACATCATTGCCAGGTTCGGGATCCCGGGCGACATCATCACCGACAATGGACCGCAATTCATTTCCCAGGAGCTGCGTGACCTTTGCAACAGGTATTGCATCAGATTGCATCATTCATATCCATATTATCCTCTAGGCAACAGTCAAGCAAAAGCCACCAATAAAACCCTGATAAAAATCATTAAGAAAACTTGTAAGTCTAGCAAATTCGCGGATTGGCCAGATAAATTAGTTGATGCTCTATGGGCCTACCGCACCTCTATTTGAACCCCAACGGGTCAAACACCCTATGCCTTGGCATTTGGGATGGAGGTGGTAGTTCCATACGAAGTAATCATTCCTTCCCTCCAAGTCCAGATCGATCGAGATATCCCGATGGATGAATGCCGAGATTCTCTTCTCGCGCAACTCGAACTCCTGGACGAAAGGAGACTGGCCGCTGCCGAACATGCTAGATCTTATCAGAATAGACTTAAAAGATTTTATCAGAAGAGGGTGGTGGAGAGAAAATTTGAAATCGGTGAGGTTGTGCTTAAAAGAATATTCATTAAGCCGTGCGGTCCCAGCTCCAAACTTCAACTTAATTGGGAGGGTCCGTATGTGATTTCGGCTGTTTATCCCGGTAATTCATACAAGCTGACTAATGCAGAAGGAGAAGAACTAGCTCATCCCTGGAACGGTGTATACCTCAAAAAATATTTCCCTTAGAATAAAAATCACAAAAAATCTATAAAAGGTGTGAAGAATAATGATAACATCTAACGCTTGCTTGCTCGGTGCACCAATTTGTCACTTAGGGAAATAAGGATAGGCATCATACTGCACACACTACACGCCTAGTTTTGTGATCCGATGATCGGAAGTCAGAGAGAAAGCTAGGCAACGCTTGGCAAAAGAAGGTCAACCTAATCCCATTCTCTTCTCGTTTCGGTCCAGAATAGATGAAAGGGGTTAGAATGAGGAGTATCGAAAGTGCCCATTGCCTTAGTTGGAGAATGCCTCTGAAGGTCTGACTTCTTAAAAAGAAGAAAAAGGTGCCAAAAGATGGGCAATGACCCCTCAGGTTGGCAAAAGAATAGACCTGTCTGAATATGTACTAACAAAAGCCCGAAAAAGATGGGCAATGAACCCCTCAGGTCAAAATCAAGCAAAAGAAAAAGATCTGTCTGAATGTGGGCCATCAAAGAAAAAGGGCTAGAAGGAAGGACCCGAGGATGCCAAATCCCAAACAGGCAACGCGGGCACCAGTAGAGAAACAAATTTGACACCCCTGAATCTTAGTAAGGACTTACCATCAGTCCTCTTCCCTCTTTAACCTTGCGGGTAAGGTTGACCGACTAGGCCCAAGAAGAACCATGGCCTATCAAAAACAGAAGGTCATAAGATTTTGGACTAGGCACTCTCTTACACGTGATGCCTACTCTTAACCCTTAGGTAACAATGAGAGGCACCTACGGCAAGCAAAGCAAAGGATGAGATGATCGTGTCCTTCACACCGAACAAAAAAAAATCAAATACTTCAAAAAGCACCAAACAAACCTATAAAATCAAAAGTCCTAAAAAGTGAATATCCAAAACACCCAAAAAATCGTAAAAGTTCTAAAATACCAAAAACATTATAAAACAATCAAAGTCCAAACAAATCAAAAAATCCCAAAACACCTAAAAATTTACTTCCTAATTGACTAGTTGCCTTTGCATTCATATTTAATTTCAGTCTTGCATGTTTCCTTTTGTGCATACTTATATTTTCCGTTATTCTACCTTGATAAGGCCTATGTCCCTTGACAAAAGATCAAGGCAGTTTCACCCTTTTCTTGCAAGGGACTAAGCCTAAATAAAGTTCTGATCGCCTTTTGAGTAAACACAGGGAGTCAGAAAGAGAAACCAACAACTATCACTATGAAAAGAAAGGTACATCAAAGATAGAAGGGGCCGGCACATCACAAATCGCCGCCTCCCTCTGCTGGGGCCTGATCACCCGGAGGTGGCATGGCAAGTCTTTCCTCACCTCTCTTCCTATGACTACTAGTCTGAGAGGAACCCAAGTGGGTAGGTCCTCTCAGCGTGGTCCCACGGGAGTCGGAGCGGTGGGAGTGGCTCCGAGATCGAGACTACAGCGCCTGCATCATCAACTGGCGATGCTCTGCCTCCACTTGATTGGACTCTCTGGAGTGCTCAAGGTGAAGATGGAGGATCTGCTCGGACTCTGGTCGTGACAGCTCAACCACGCGAGCCTCCAGTCTCCCGACCTACAAGATGACAAAGAGATGCATCAGCTACAGAAAAAGCAGTTTAAGGAAAAGAATCAAACTTGTACCTCATGTGTTAGCTCCTCTATCCTCTGAGCGGTCTGTAGAAACCAAAAAGAAGCGTCAATCCATGAATTCCCAGTTTAAAATCTTAATAAAGACGTCGCACCTCAGAAGTAGAAGAACCAGGATCCGGAATGCCTACGAGGGGCTCGAGCCTGAGCTCCCTCTGTAGCTCCATCACCTACCGGAAGAATGTCAGGAAAGAAAGAAAATGATGACAAACAAAGCAGAAGAACATGTACCTTGTCCTGAAGGCCCGTGGGATCACTGGTGGCAAGCAGAGCACCCCCCGCAGAGAGATCAGAGATCCTCGCCCAAAGATCCTTGTTCTGCAAGAAGAAAGAATGTCAGAATCAAGCAAAGTTAAACAGAAGAAAGTCACAGAAATTCACCTCAGTAGTAAGGGCCTGCACCCGTTCCTTCAGCTGGGCAATCTGCAAGAAAAGAAAAAGATTAACAAGGCAAATAAAGGAAGAAGACAGCATAAGAAAGGAATAATGATCACCTCAAGGAGAAAGCCCATCTCTGAAGAACTGCTCCCAGGGTCGGTAGGTATGAAGGAAGGAGGATTGACTGGCAGATGGTGAGGAGGAAGCTCAGGACCCATGGGCTGGCCGAAGTCAAACGGCTCGAAGGGGGGCTCTGGAGGCTCATCGAAGACCGTCGGCTCAGGGGCAGCTGGGTGGGAACCCAACTCCAGCTCGGCCACGCGCTCGCGGAGCCGTGAAATCTGAAAAGAGGCAAGGGAAATGGTCAACAACATTCATTCAAGATATTAAAGAAAAGGCGAGAAACGTTACCTCATCGTCACGCCCACGCAGCTATCGGCGCGCACCTCGATAGTGACGTCGCTGAAAGAAAGAAAAGAAGGATCAGTTGACCGACAATGAAAAGGTGCAAAGTAGAGAAAATACCTGTCGCTCCAGCTCAGCCTCCAAAGATGCTGTCCCTGCCCTCAAGCGAGACAGCTCCTCCTGAATACTCTGAAAGCAGCATACAGTTAGACATCAAGAAAAGGAAGAACAGTAATGAAAACAACAAGTGCATACCTCTCCACCCTCAGTAAAAAGGTGGGCAAACGTCGCCATGTAGCGACGCAGATAGTCACCACTGTCAGATGCACTGGAAGTCACTGGGGTGCCACCCCTCTTCCAGATCCGAACAGCGAACTGGCCCTCCTTCTTCCAGTCGATCTCCTGGATCAGGCCGCGGGTAGAACGACCCAGGCGCGGGTAAGGGGGGAGGTCCACCCACTCCTGGTGAAGCCCCAATGAGCGCATCGTGAGACGCACCCACAGTGGTTCCATCTCGTTTAGGCAAATCAGAAAGGTGTCACGGCCAAAAACCGGATGACCCTCCGATACCCACGGCTGCCGATCCAGATGAAGGTCTGAATATTGACACCAAACCACCTGAAAAGGCAAGGCAGGACAGTGAATAAGAAGAATCGAAAGGCTGAAAAGAAAAAGTAGCAGAATACCTCATGGTGGGGGAAGCAGAGCAGCTGCCTCCTCAGGTTTTCCACCTGGTAAGGGTGGGAAGAGGCAGACCGAGTAGCAACCCAGCTGCTGATGAGCGGGTACTCGGGGTCAGCCTTCAGCAAGGCACGACCCAAGGGAATGTAGTAGTAACTCCATACCTTTCAATAAAAGCTCAATTAGTCATCAAAAAAACAAGGCAGAATTAATGATGAACAAAGGAACAAGGCATACCTGAAGGAATGGAGTAAAGCCGGCTACCGAAACCGGACCGCTCTCCATCGCCAGCGAGGAGAACAAATGTGCCAACATAGCGGCACCCCATGCATACTCACCAACCTTCAACAGGTCGGCAAGAAAGGGGAGGAACCGCAAGTGCACCCTATCTGTCTTCGAGGCCAGCAGAAGACGGGAAAGAAAGAAAAGGAGGAACCGGCGGAGATCCTGGTCGGCCTGGACGGTGCCCTCCTCACCGACCAAGTAGCGCTCAACGCGTTTCGTCAACGCGTCGAGTACATCCGCCACCAGATCATCCTTCCCCACATTGGCGTTGCCCAGACCGAGCAAGTTCTCGACGTCTGTGCGCTTCATAACGCGTAGTCCACCGGGGCAGTGTGGGATCGGATGACCCAGGAAGTCCCGGACCATAGCCGAGTAATCGCGGTAGATCTTGCCAGTGATGGCGCGACCATGGACGCGAAGACCCGTGATCCGGGAAATGTCTTCCAGGGTGGGAACCATATGCCCCCAGGGGAAGAGGAATGAATGGGTAGTAGAATCCCATCTCTCCCTCAAAGCCTGAATCAGGGGGAGGTCTTCCCAGAAGGCAGAGCAGCGGAGCAACGGGCCAAAACCCATCTCATCCAGTCGTACCTTCTGGAAATCCTTCAACCCCTGGTAGGCATGGAAGACCATTTCCCAGGATATCCGGGACTTGATCTTCCCCTGCACAAACAAACAATCATGTTAGGAACAAAAATTTAAGAATAATTTAAAAAGGGGAAGTCAAGATTCGGTTACCGAGATGGTTGGAGGAGGATGGAGGGAAGGAAGCTCCGATGGGCCAGGGTCGGCGGAAGAGGAAGCGCCGGAGGTACCACCATGCTCAACACGGGATCTCTTTGTCATCTGCATCATTTCAAAATGTTAGAACGGGCCCAAAACAGCAAAACAAGGAAGACGGGGGCCTGGTGACTAGGTGCCCCGTTTATGGGGCGCCTGGACCAGGCGCCCCCATGATAGGGCACCTGGCACCCCCATGATGGGGTGCCAGGCAGAGCCTAGCGCCCCATCAAGGGGGCGCTAGGGGGCTTGGCCCCCTTCTTTCTCCCCATTCCAATCCAGAACAACTCCGGATCGGTTCGGTCCCTTCTGCGAAAACGAAGATAACAGAATAAATTACAAGTTTGCAGTTGGAAGAAACTTACTATGGAATCCGCACGGCACACTGCACACCCCGAGAAGGTCCCGCGCAGTAGAAAAGCTAGAAAAAGTTGATGATGAAATGAAGAAAAGGTGCAGGGGTGAAAATATAAAGTACCATGGTCAAAATTTTCAAAAATTTTAGAACATGTTTGTAAGCTATATTCTTCATGAAAAACACAAATTCATCAGCAAAACATTGATATTTAATTCCTTTTTGCATATTTTTGCTGGTTGCTAACACTGACAGAACACAGACACGACTGGAAAAGGAACTACACCAAGCAAACCCTAGACCTACACTGATCAAGTCCTAGACACAACAAAAGCAAACAACATACAACTAGACACAATTGAAAGCAGATACAAGTCATCCACCGCGCAGCTTCCTCAGCTTCACCACGTATCGGCTCTTCCAGACCTCGTCTTAGACCATGTAGGCACTCGGCGAGAAACTCTTGCAAATTCCCCAAATGGCAAGGATGCTCTGGCATTCTTCATCATCAGCCGCCGTGCCCATTTGACGATCCTTGACGGACGGAATATGGGAGAGACGAGGAACCTTGAGCCGTGGTTGGCCCAACTGAAGAAGACACCGATGTGGGTTGTAAATGATGAAGGAGGTGCCGGTGATCAACCAAAGATCCACCCCAGGAGTGGTAGAGGCACGAACATTCTAGCGCATGACAGCATCGGTAGGACAGACAAATCCGCCACTGCTCATAGCCAAAAAGTACAAACGCCAGTCAATGAGGGTCTTCACCGAAGGGCACTTGTTCACCACTTTGTATTCCATGTAGAGACGGCTAGTAAGAGGCTGGAGGGGGCTCCGAGCAAAAAGCCAGGAAGCCGTGGCCGGTCCGAAGCACACATCAAACTTGAAGTGCCAGTCAGCCCAGCACATGAACAGAAGGATACTGCCGAACATGGGCCTACCAACACTAGCAAAGGTCATGCCGTCATAGAGATAGCCCAACATCGAGTGGGCTATGCACTCATTGGACCAGATGCCCTGGATACAAGGAAGGCAAGTAGGATCAAGCCACCCGTCCTCACATGGGTAAATAAGTACCAAGGCAAGGCAAGCAGCAACACCTTTGGCACCGGGCAACAGTAGGTCCTCATTGTCACCGGCGCCTTGAATCACGCCAATGGACCAATCTGCCAGTGCCTCGGTGTAAATACGCCCACCTACCATGATGGACCGAGCCTCTCCGGTGGTCATAAAGCCACAGAGGAAATCCAAACCAATGACCGGCCCAACAGGAATAAACATGGTCTGGCCGTACCCAGGCATGGCACGAAGCCCCAAGAATAGCTCCACCTCTTCTAAAAGGATGGTACACTCAAAGGTGTGAGTGTCAGGATGCCACATCTCGAGAAGCGCACCCGCCAGAGAAAAGTCCCAAAAATATTTGAGAAGGTGGTTGGCATGGACTAGGATGCTGGAGAAGCCCCACCCGCTCAGAATAGTCTGCACATGGATGTTGATGGCGGCCATCAGTCGAGCTATCCACAGCACCTAACCATAACGACGAGCGCCAGGGAAGTTTGGAAGGTCCTGCAGAATAATCACGCGATCAAAAAAGAGGGTTTCAGAACAAAACAAAAGGATGCCTAAACAAAGCCACTACCACTCCCATGGACACTCGATTCCGGATATGGCACGGGACTTCAAAAAAACTTTTCATCTCGATTGAACCAGTCGGACGGGAGGAGGAGGATGCCATCAGAGCAATAGGAGGAAAGACACTGTAGCTGGTGTGGGGGAGAAGAAGGGGGGGTCCCCCCTTCTTATAGGCATCAAAAGCTTGCCTCGGGAAGGAGCGAGCTTAAAATTCGTGCAGGTGCCCCACTTATAAGGCGCCTGGCGCCCTATAAATAGGGCACCAGGCGCCCTACAAATAGGGCACCTGGCGCCCTGTAATTAGGGCACCAGGCGCCCTATTTGTAGGGCGCCTGGAGCTTTATATGGGCCAGTTTCCCAGCATAGTCTCGCATATATATCGTTGAAGACCTCAGGTCCAAAAGGGCTGAGTCGGAGAACCCCTTCAACAAAATCGATGAAGGATTCAGTCACCTTTTAGGCCCGCGGATAAGCCAAAGTCAAATAAACAGGGACGACGGTGTCTTCACGGATATCCTGACCCGTTACGTTTGACCTATATCTTCAACTATTTTTCTATATTTATTTGTATTTCTTTAAACCCAGCATGCATCATGCATCATCTCATGCATCATCTTTCCGTCACCGTCTTTCTATGGCTTTTCAAGGAGGTTTTGGTCTGCCCGGAAGACCCAATTTTAACCGTGTTTCAGTGATGATTTCGTAAAAACAAGAAGGTATTCCATTCAAACCACATCGGTATTCCTGAGAAAGACCCGATGAATTTGAAGAACCCAACCTTGGTTGATTACTGGTTTCATCTTTACTTTTTCGCAATTTACTTTCTACCGAGTCCAGCACACCATGCAGTTCGGGTCCTGGCCGGTGACAGTTCTCCCCCACGTGGGATTTTAGTTATAGTTTTCCGTACAATCAATCAACCAAAGGGAAGGTTCCGATAAGACAAAAGGCAACCTCGGAGTCCGGTAAAGTTTCATTCCACTCGACTAGGCTAAGGAAGGCGTGTCTAAATCTACACCTTGGCGTCACCTTTTCAGTCCATTACCACTTCATTCTGCTGCACCTCACTACGTTTCACTACATTTGCCTACGCTACATCCGTGTCATTCCCCTACAAAGCCGACGCCAAGGCGAGGCAAGCTGTAGACATGCAATTTTGGCCTAGTTGGAGAGTTTAAATTCTTGTTTTCATGGAGAATGTTTAAAGAAAATTGTGTTTTTCGGACGGATCAAGTTTTTGGGACATTCCGAAGGGGATCAATAGAGCAATCGGCCGGGCCGAACACCCTGTATATAGGGCACCTGGCGCCCTATATACAGGGCACCTGGCACCAAATCAAATCGATTCGACCGGCTAATTTGACCCCCACAGTGACTCATCTTGTCGATCTAACGGACCTCAGGATGCTGGCGCCCCATATATAGGGCGCTATGCCGCGTGGCACTGCTTTTTGGAAATGGCCAAAATGCCCTCTTTTGATCTATAAATAGACCTCCATTTGGAGCTTGGAGGGGTTCCAAGTCCGTACCATCTTAGAGCCCATCCAAGACTACGTTTCCAAGCCATTCTCACCTCCCATAGGCTTTCAAACCGATCCAAAATTGTCCACCAAAAACCCGAAAAACCTTATGTTTATGTCACCCTGAAACATGTTTTGTCTCCAACTTTGAGAGCTTCTATCTGTCTCTCCTCTTGCATCCAGCATCCAAACCACCTTTCATTAGCTTCATTTGCATATTGTCTACAAGGAGGAGCCCCTACTTCGTCCCGGAAGCCGCCCAGCACTACGGAACGGCGTCGCGAAGAGGGGAAGAAAATCTGTTCGGGCCAGACTTAGTGCCCCGTATACAGGGAGCTTTGACCTTGGTCAACGTGCCCCATAAGGGAGGCACCTGCAGCTAGCGCCCTATATATAGGGCACCAGTAGGGGCAGAAGCTCGTTTTGCCATTTTCGGAGTCTGATCTCCCGTTTGATCGAGTTTTTGTCTCCCTTTTTCATCTTAGCATTGTTCATCATGTTATTTAGCATGCATTTGATCATTTTGCATCTCATATATGTTTAAAAACCTACCAAAAATAGGGGTTGGGATTCCGTCCCGATCCGGTTTCTTCATTTCCTTTTGCATGATTCAGAGTCTTTATCAAGCATGATGCTACACTCACGCCAGAGCTAATGATCTTCATTTGTTTTTCTTCATGTTTTATGCAGGACATTCTTAGGTCAATCGACCGGAGTGAAGCTTCAATCCGATCGTAGGTGAAAGAACTCTCTAAAGCTCTCCCCTCTCGGCCGGCCGAGAAAGGAGAAGTTAGAACCAAACAATCTCCCCCCCCCATTTACATACCCAAGGTACGACGGTCAAACTCCTTCTAGTTCATTTGCTTAACACCTAATCACACTTTGGAGCCTTCGGCTCCTGGTGATCACACACTTCACTTTTCACTACACACACACTTCTTCTCTTCCTCTCTCTCTCTCACCGACACACGCGAGCTGAGCCGGCTCATCTGGGTGCCTACACCCACGTGGGATAATTGTCATCGGCCAGGACCCGAACTGCATGGTGTGCTGGACTCGGTAGAAAGTAAATTGTGAAAAGTAAAGAGGAAACAGGCAATCAACCAAGGTTGGGTTCTTCAAATTCATCGGGCTTACTCAGAAATACTGGTAAAGTTTGGAATGGAATAACTCCTTGTTTTGATGAAATCATCATTGAAACACGGTTAAAACCGATCTTCCGGGCAGACCAAAGCCCCTTCTAAGAGCTATAGAAAAACTGTAATGGTAGAGTTGGCATGAAAGATGAGTATGATGATGCATGAGATAATGTGTAACGATGCATGATGCATGCTGGGTTTAATGAAATGCAGATAAGTATAAGAAAATAGTTGAAGATATAGGTCAAACGTAACGGGTCAGGACATCCGTGAAGACACCGTCGTCCCCGTTTATTTGACTTTGGCTTATCCGCAAGTCTAAAAAGTGGCTGAATCCTTCATCAATTTCGTTGAAGGGGTTCTCAGACTCAGCCCTCTTAGACCCGAGGTCTTTAACGATATATATGCGGGACTATGCTAGATAAATGGCCCATGTAAGGCTTCAGGTGCCCTATTTGTAGGGCGCCAGGTGCCCTACTTATAGGGCGCCAGGTACCCTGCTTATAGGGCGCCAGGCGCCTTATAAGTGGGGCACCTGCGCGGAATTTGTTCCTGGGGCTGCGTGCTATGCCTGTTACGGCCAGGCCATGTATATTCCTGTTGGACCAGTTACCGGTTTGGACTTCCTTCGCAGCTTCATGACCACTGGAGAGGCTCGGTCCATTATGATAGGTGGGTGTATTTACACCGAGGCACTGGCATATTGGTTTATTGGCGTGATTTAGGGTGCCGATGATAATGAAGCTCTACTGTTGCCTGTTTCCAAAGGTGTTGCTGCCTGCCTTGCCTCCGTACTCCTCTACCTATGTGAGGATGGGTGGCTTGATCCCACTTGTTTTCCTTGCATTCAAGGCATTTGGTCCAACGAGAGCATAGCCCACTCGGTGTTGGGCTATCTCTACGATGGTATGACCTCTGCTAGTGTTGATAGGCCCATGTTTGGTAGTATCCTTCTGTTCATGAGCTGGGCTGACTGGCACTTCAAGTTCGATGTGTGCTACGAACCGGCCACGGCTTCCCAGCTTTTTGCTCGAAGCCCCCTCCAGCCTCTCACTAGCCGTCTCTGCATGGAATACAAAGTGATCAACAAATGTCCTTCGGTGAAGACCCGCGCTGACTGGCATGCGTACTTTTCTGCCATGAGCTGTGCCGGATTTGTTTGTCCTACTGAGGCTGTTATGCGCCAGAATGTTCGTGCTTCTACCAATCCTGGGGTGGATCTCCGATTGATCACTGGCTCTTCCTTCATTATCTACAACCCACATCGGTGCTTTTTGCAATTGGGTCAACCACGGCTCAAGGTTCCTCGCCTCTCCCACATTCCGTCTGTCAAGGATCGCCAGTCGGGCACGGTGGCTGACGATGAAGAATGCCAGAGTATTCTTGCCATTTGGGGAATTTGCAAGAGCTTCTCTCCGAGCACCTATATGGAAAGAGATGAAGTCTAGAAGAGTCGGTATGTGGCGAGACTGAGGAAGCTCCGCGGCTGATGTCTTGTATTTGCTTTAGTTGCGTCCAGTTGTATGTTGTCTGCTTTTGTTTTGTATAGGACTTGATCAGTGTGGGTCTAGGACTTACTTAGTGTAATTCTTTCCATTCCAGTTGTGTCCGAGTCCTGTCAATGTTAGCAACCAGCAAAATATGCAAAAAAGGAATTAATCATCAATGTTTGCTAACAAATTTGTGTTTTTCTATGAAGAATATAGTTTGTAAAAACGTTCTATGGAATTTCGAAAATTTTAAAAATTTTGGCCATGACACTTTATATTTTCACCCCTGCACCTTTTTCTCATTTTACCATCAACTTTTCAAACTTTTCTACTGAGCGGGGTCCTTCCGGAGCGTGCAGCGTGCCGTGCAGATTCTAGAGTAAGTTTCTCCCAACTGCAAAGTTGTAGTTTATTTTGTTATGTTCATTTTCGTAGAAGGGACTGAACCGATCCGGGGTTGTTCCAAATCGGAACGGGAAGAGAGAAGGGGGCCAAGCCCCCTAGTGCCCCCTTGATGGAGTTCTAGGCTCTGCCTGGCGCCCCATCAAGGGAACGCTAGGCACCCTATCAAGGGGGCGCCTAGTCCAGGCACCCCATAAATGGGGCACCTAGTCACCAGGCCCTCGTCTTCTTCATTCTTCTGTTTCTAACCTGTTTCTGACATTTTGAAATGATGCAGATGACGAAGAGGTCCCGTATTGAGCGTGGCGGAGCCTCTAGCTCCACCGGAGCTTCTACTTCTGCCAGAGATTCCAGTTCGGCTGATCCTGGCCCGTCGGAGCTGCCTTCCCTTCATCCGCCTCCAGCCGTCACGGTAATTGATCTTTGGCTTCCCCTTTTGAATTATTTATCAATTGGCATTTATAACATGATTGTTTGTTTGTGCAGGGGAAGATCAAATCCCGGATATCCTGGAAGATGGTCTTCCATGCTTATCAGGGGTTGCTGGCCTTCCATAAGGCGCGATTGGATGCGATGGGCTTCGGCCCGTTGCTTCGTTGCTCCACCTTCTGGGATGATCTCCCCCTGATCTAGGCTCTGAGGGAGAGATGGGACTCCACTACCTATTCCTTCCTCTTTCCCTGGGGGCACATGGTGCCTACCTTGGAGGATGTCTCCCGGATCACGGGACTCCACATTCACGGTCGTGCCATTACCGGCAAGACCTACCGCGATTACTCGGCCATGGTCCGAGATTTTCTGGGTTATCCAATTCCACATTGCCCCGGAGGACTGCACGTTATGAAGCGCACAGACGTTGGGGACTTGCTCGGACTGGGCAAGGCCAGTGTGGGAAAAGATGACCTGGTGTTGGATGTTCTTCACGCGTTGATTGAACGCGTGAAGGGCCACCTGATCGGTGAGGAGGGTACCGTCCAGGCTGATTTTGATCTCCGTCGATTCCTCCTCTTCTTCTTGACACGTCTTTTGCTAGCCTCGAAGACAGACAGGGTGCATCTGTAGTTTCTCCCGTTCCTTGTTGACCTGTTGAAGGTCGGTGAGTATGCCTGGGGTGCTGCAATGCTAGCACACCTGTTCTCCTCGCTGGCGATGGAGAGCGGCCTAGTTTCTGTAGCTGGTTTTACTCCATTTCTTCAGGTATGCCTTGTCTCTTTTGTTCATTATCAATTATGCCTTGTTTATGTTGACTAATTAAGCTTATTGGCAGGTCTGGAGTTATTATCATATCCCCCTGGGTCGTGCCCTGCTGAAGGAGGACCTCTAATATCCACTTATCGACAGCTGGGTTGCCAGCCGATCTGCCTCCTCTCACCCTTACCAGGTGGAGAACCTGAGGAGGCAGCTGCTCTGCTTCCCCCATCACGAGGTATCCTTGTAGACACGCCAAATTGGCTTGATTCGGAGCCCTAGACTCTTATTCCATAGGCGATATCCTTTATTTGACTGTTATCTGATCCGGATTACCTCGTGGAGATGAGCTAAGGACATGGGTGGAGCCCCTCGCAAGTTGAGAATGGACCAATGATTTCTGGAATATTGCCGTAACCTTCAAGCGAGAGCCGCACGTGAACTGTAAAAACACGAAGCCTGCTCGATGACCGACCTTGAATGGTCCATAATTGAAGATCTCAGGATTCCCGCATGTGTTCCGTAACATTCAGGGTTTCCGAGAAGTCATTTCGGTAGGCGTCGGTCAATGACGGCTTTCGTTATGGCTTTTTCGATCTGTGCTGACACGGCTATCCCGGACCACATGTTAGGCCTTGCCGGTCATCACCGGGTCTTTTCAGGTCATCTGGGTCGATTCTAGCCGAATATTTTCATCAACCGGGGCCATATGGTCATTTCGGTCAATTTTAGGGTTTCGCGGCTTTTACGGCTTTCGATTCACGTTTACCGGGTTAATCTCAGATTTTTCGATGACTTCGGGATTTCCGATCGTACCGGACTTGTTCGGTCATCATTTTAAGTCATCCCGAGTTGACCCGAGATTTCTCGATCGGAACCGTGCTCTTTCGGATCTTCGCCCCGGGTTTCGGCTTTCCGCGAGAAGGTAAACCGGTAGAAAGCCCCGTGCGAATGTCTCGGGAGTCATGCCATCTGGTTTACCGACTTGAGGAGGTGCGGTTGAAGGCCCTCTTTCCAACGCGACAAACGGGAGCCGAATCGGACATCCCGTTTGCAAGATATGGCTCGCGGAACACGCGCGTAGGAGAGAGAGTGTACCGCGCCCCCGCTCCCTTTGAAAGAGGAGGGCGCGCCCTGCGCGCCCTCAATCCGGGGGCGCGCCCTGCGCGCCCCCGGTTACTTTGAAAAGCGGGGGCGCGGTCAGTTTCCTTAAATTGCAAATTACCCCGATTAGCACCTTCTAAACCGGATTTTTGGAAGGTTACCGCGGAGGATTTTCGATTATTTGTACCGCGCCCCCGGTTCGGGGGCGCGTTACGTATGTCAAGTCAATTTTTAGCAATTTCCGGAAGTTTCCGTCGATTTTTAGCAGTGAGACGCGTAACGCGCCCCCGCTTCCTTTGAAACAGGGGGGCGCGCAGACCGCGCCCCCGAACTGGGGGCGCGCCCTACGCGCCCCTGGTTTGAGGGCGCGCAGGGCGCGCCCTCCTCCTCTTTGAAACACGGGGGCACGGTCGGTCCAGTTTCCAAATTTTGCACCGGCTTCCTTCCCCTATAAATTGAGGGTCATTCTCAGCGACCTGAGGTTAACCCCCAGTGCCTAGCTTGTCCAGAGGTCGTCCAAGCTCTTCTCCAAAGCCGTCCCGACGTCCAAAGGCGATCCAAAGTCAAGAAATCGATCCCGAGGTGAAGGAGAAGGCTCGATACGGGTGTTCTTCATCAACCATCTTCATCGACTTCTGCATAAAATCCGGGGCTTCTGCTGCAAAAGTCTTCAACATACAAATTATTCCTCTCTTCGTCCTCTTTCATCTCCAACTGACGGCACTCAATTCTGACTTGCCGTTTGTTCGTGGCGATTGCCACACTGAGGGCGCGCATCCAGGTTCTGTTTTCGATATCCGCCCACTTTCATAATTTTTACTGACTTATACAGGAGTATTTCGGAGAAGTCATAAACATACGAACTCTTCCTCTCTGAGTCCTCCGTATACTCCAGCAAACGGAACTCGATTCTGACATCGGGGTCGTCCGTACTATCCTCTACACCGAAGTCGCACCAGAAGGGTGCAAAGCTACCCGAACCGGCCTTTTCCAACCAACTCGGCTTCAACTCAAGCCGATGCATTCCATAAGCTTTCTCAACTCATTTAACTCAGTTCATTTACTGTTTTAAAGCATATTTCAGTTTATTTGCATCATTTTTACATAATCAAAAATACAAAAAAAGGGGTTAAGGCTCACCCCAATCCAGTGAGTTCGATTCCGATTGCTTCTTTCTCATCTTCTTACTACAGTTACTACACCTCCCATAGTTCTAATTATTTTCTTCACTTGGTTTATTTTTCTAGTTGCACAGGTTGAACAAGCTAGCATTGATTGGAGACTCTTCTTCCTCGGCCGGCCGAAGAAGAAGAAGGTTGAACCCATATCCCGATCTCCCACGCTAAGGTACACGGTCAATTCAACTCAACTTCTTAATTTACATCCCATAAAGCGGAGCCCACGGCTCCTGGCGACCACAATTTCTCTTATCATGTTCTAAGTTATTCTCCTCCTCACTCTCCTCCCACATGACCCGAACCATCTCCGGCGCTCGAGCGACACCGTGAGATGAAAGTTCGGGGATCAATGTGAGTGTGGGACCGAGGTGAGGACATTTTACCGCTTTCCGAGTGTTTTAAATTCACTCCCCCTTTTTCCCCAATTCCATCTTTCACCTTCTTCTCTTGAGGTTCCGATCCGGAACCCGTTTCTGGAGTCGACAGCTTTTTGGCGACCACGGTGGGACAACCAATGTCTTCAACTGTGCTAGCTTGATTCAACCGTGCAACTAGTTGTTTTCCAACTTGGTTCCCGCGTGAACCGGCTTGTCTTTTATCTTCCATGTCAATTTACCTTTAAACTTGCTATTTACTCTTTCTTTAAGATTTCCCCCCATGTGGACTTAATTTGCTTGTCTTTCATTTCAACCCGGTTCCCACGTGAACCACTTTTCTTCTTATAAACCGGTTCCCGCGTGAACCACCTTTCTTTTCCAACTCGGTTCCCGCGTGAACTAACTTATTTTCAGATCGGTCCCCGCGTGGACTACCTCTTTACAGCACCTTTAGATTGGCCCCACGTGGCCCTCCTTCTATTTTGTCCACTCTTACATCGGTTCCCGCGTGAACCACCCCTTTCTTCATTAAAACCGGTTCCCGCGTGAACCAAACCCTTTTCTAAACTGGTTCCCGCGTGAACCGACTCACTTTCAGATCGGTCCCCGCGTGGACCACCCCTTTGCACCAATTAGATTGGCCCCACGTGGCCCTCCTTTCCTTTTTTCCAATCAAACAAACTGGTTCCCGCGTGAACCACCCATTTTTCCTTCAAAAACTGGTTTCCGCGTGAACCACCTACTTTTCCAAAACTCGGCTCCCGCGTGAGCCACTTTATTTTCAATTCGGTCCCCGCGTGGATCATCCTTTTACATTTACTTCAGATTTGTCCCCAATTGGACACTCCAACACAAGCCGGTTCCCGCGCGAACCACCTTTTAATTACTAGTTTCTAGTTACTTGTTTTACTTTCTCATTGCTTATCTTGTTTGCATTCACTTGCTTGGTTTATTTAATAGCTTTCATTCATGTTTGCATATTGATTGCTTCTTCTTATCCTACCCTCCATTTTTCATTTTTGCATTAGCTTTTGCATCGGGTACCGGACTCGTTCCGATCCGTAGGGCATTCGAGGCGGGGGCTCTCTCTCCCAACACACCCTCACCCTCCAAACACCTTCTTGGTGGATTCTAACCTCTCTTCTGGGATATTCCTTCCTAGTTGATTTGGTGGTTTCCATCAAGACCTCCGTAAGTCCCCATCCGTGGAGTATTCCTCTCCGCACGATTGGGCCGGTTGTACCACTTCTCAAAACCCGAAGAACCCAAGTACCTACTCGTGGTGATTGAGTGATAACCTTAGGTATTGAAGATTGAAGCAATAGGAATCATACCTACTTAAGTGAACAATTGCTAACAATCCATCTAATCTAAGGTTTCAACCCAAAAATTGTCGAGTAGTCATTTTAAAACCTTGTTTGCATAACTTGCTTGCTCACAACAATTGAAAACAACCAAAAAATTCTTCTTCTTTCAAAACACCTAAAAAAAATCCCTTTTAACTTTTATGTTCAACTTGCTTGCCAAACAACCAAATTGAAACCAAATCAAATCAAACAAACAACCATAACCAAACAAAAACTCTCTTTGCATTTACACCCTTCATTTGCTTTCTTTCAACCATTTTGTAAAGAAATTTGACAGGATGCCCACTCTAAGGTCCGGAAGACATGTCGGGATGTCGGACTACTACGGCCAAGAGGAGGAGTACGAGACGGGCCACTACGAGCTGCAACAACCCATGGTTCAACCAGAGGGCCATGTCAACGCCGTCAGGGAGCCAGAAATTCAAAATCCTACTCATCAACCCGCTTCACTTAGCGTGGAGCAACTCCTCCAGGGTCTATCTCTTCATCTAGACCCCGAATCCTTTTTGCTTGTGCAATCCTTGACAAAGGGCAAGATGCACGCCAATCAAGATCCGGTCGAGGGAAATCAAGCCCCCTCACCACCTCAATCAGCAGTCAGGCCCCAAATCATCTCTTCTCCTGGGCAACCCTGCCGTGTCTCCACTCACCCTATTATGGGGCATTCACATAATTCTATTCCAATTCCTGTTTCCAACTTGCCTCTTCCAACTCAATCACCTAAACACTTTGCTCCCGTGGCTCAGGATTCTAGCCTCACCCAGGCATTAATGAACAAACTCAACCAGATGGATGAGCGCTTCGAAGAGATGAGGCATCGCCTCGATTCTAAAGCCATCCCTGAAATCTCTGTCCCATCCTTCCCAGTTCTACACCTTCCTCCTTCAGAGATACCAGTCTTCCAACGTTACAATGGGACTGGTAATCCTTTCAACCATCTAAAAAGCTTTCTCTATGACTCCGCATTCTGGAAAAATGACCGCAAAGCCCTTGCCTTCCTATTCTGTCGGTCATTGGAGGGATCCGCCCCGGGATCGGTTCTATTCTCTTGATTCCATTGAGGCGGCGATTTTGACATCGTCAAGGCAAAGTTTCTACAGAGGTACAAGGATCGGGTGGGGCCACCTACTCGATAACCGATTTGATTGCCGAAAAGATGAGGCCGGATGAAGACTTTGCCAGATTTGCTGATCGGTGGAGGGGAATGGCTGAGAGGCTAGTAGATACCATCTCAGAGGGGGAGCAGGTGAGGATGCTCATAGGGAACACCACGCCCAACCTTCACAGCCTCCTGATCATGCACCGCCCAACAACCATGAGTGAGTTGTGTGATAGCGCCCGCTACCTCCAAGCCCACTTTAAGGATGCATCCATGGTCAACCCGTTCGACACCAAGCCCCGTAACACTAGAAAGCCTACACCTGTAGGACCCACCACCGAAGGGGTAGTAAACAATGAGAGCATCAATGCCATGGGTAACCAGGGTGGGTATCGCCAAAGCCAATACCGTAACCCACCACCCAATCAACAATACCGCCCAGCTCCTCAACCAGCTCCTCAGCCCCAGCAGCAACTTGCATACAACCAAGCACCACCACAGCAACCCACCTACAACTGAGCGCCCCAGCAACCAAATGCCTACAACTGAGCGCCCCAGCAACCAAATGCCTACAACCGAGCGCCCCAGCCACCAAATGCCTACAACCGAGCGCCTCAACAACAACATGTCTACAACCGACCCCAACAACAACAAGCCTACAACAAAGTGCCACCACCAGCCAACCGACCTAGGAGGGGGGGACCCAAGAGAGAATACTATCCTCAACTGCCATTCCCCCTCACCGATATCTTTAATACATTGATGGCTGAACAACAGTTGGAACTTCCAAAGGAGAGAGAAGGATGGCCGGCCAATGTTGACACAACCAAGTACTGCTCTTATCATCGATATCCTGGGCACACGGTGGATGTCTGTTTCCAGTTTAAAGATTACATTCATGACCTCAACGATCAGGGGAACATCGACTGGGGACAGATGGGGGAGTCTATTCAAGCAATGAAGGCACGTCAGAATCAACCACGGCGACAACAAGTACAACAGCAGCCCGGCCTGGGCATAGTCCAAGATCCGCTCCCGGTACATGCACCCATACAAGCACCGGCACCAGCACCACCAAACCAACGACTCGGCCTCGTCCACTCCGCCATCGAGGAGTCAACCCACCATTCCCAGGGTTGGCAGGTCGAGGATCAAATCACCTCCATGCACGCCATACCAACCCCACCTACAAACCGCACCATACTCTCCATACCGAGAGCTGCCCCCACCCACAAACTATCCAAGCACCAGTATCCTCACCAACCATTAACCATCAATGTCGCTTAATCACTAGACCGCCACCAGCCTCCCAACCAGCACCCCAACCATCACCTCAACCTAACACACCAACCACCAGTAATCCTCCACGGAGTGTAATCATTAGGCCGCCACCAACACCCCGTACATCACCTAACCTACCAGTCACTGCCACCCCACGACCCCTCATCATTAGACCATCACCACCAACACCCCAACCATCACCCAACATACCGGCCTCCAATCCACGACCCCTCATCATCCGATCCTCACCACCCCTACCTACCATGGGCTCCTCAACCTACCAACCAACCCTACCATCACCATCATCACCACTTCCCCCTACCACGCTGGCGCCGGTACTTCATAGCGGGAGGATGTTCCAAAGGGTCTTCCCCCAGGTCAGGATACAACCACAGGAATAGGCAGAATATGAGGTGGTAGAAGAATCGTTGCCCGGCACGGCATATGACCTATTGAAGCACTTGGACAAAATGCCGGCACGGATTTCAATTCTAGAGCTGATAAAGAGGTCAAAGAACCATCAGGACATCCTACAACAATATCTGCAGCGGGTCATGGTCAATGAGGACCTCCCGCCCGAGAAGATCATTACTGTCCTGACCCCGAGGAGTGAACATCCGGCACTCACATTTACACAGGAGGAGTTGGCACGGCTAGAGATAAGAAAGTATGCCTTGCGCGTTGCAGTAGTCATCCGAGGCGTGGAGATCAAGTCCTGCTTGATTGACACCGGAGCATCCATAAATGTCATGCCGCCAGAAACATTGCAACTTTGCGGCATCTCTGATGAAGAAATTGAGCCTTCTGCCGTCACGGTGACCGCATATGACAACTCCCGAAAGCCGGCACAAGGGGTGGTTACATTGAAAGTAGGGCTCAGGCCGTGTGCTGTCACCGCCGAGTTTCACGTTCTAGAATTGGACCCTACATTCAAAGCTATCTTGGGACGCCCATACCTTGAGGCAATAGGAGCTGTTGCCTCCACTAATCATCAGTGTCTGAAGTTCCCATACAAGGGCCAGGTGATCAAAGTAACCAACATCCCCATTTTGAATGACGTGGATGACCCCTCTTCTGCACTGCCAATATCAAAATATGTCCAGCCGTTGGTTTCAACTACAGAGCTACCTGAGGTCATGGTATTGACGACGCTTCCAGATTCAGTTGCATGGCAGATGATGAAAGGGATGGGCTATCAGCCAGGAAAGGGGTTGAGAAAGGAACTGCAGGGGGTTGTGCACCCCATTGAAGCCGTACAAAGACCAAAGAGACACGGGCTTGGCTATGAGCCCAGTTTCACTCTGCGGATGGTCTACCGGCCAAAAAATGCCATGGGACTCCAAAAATTCTTTATCAAAGGGGAGACCATGATGATGGCCGGGGACAAAGAAGAAGAACCAGTCAAGAGAAAGAAGGCACCAGAGCAAGAGGAGGAAGTGGACAACCTGAGTTCATCTTTGGCTCGGTTGTTCATAGAGGAGGAAGAACCAGTCAAGGGCAAGTCCATCTCTAAACAACTTGTCCACTCGAACCCACCTCCAAACAACATCCCGCGTGAGCCGTATCCTATGGTCACGTATTTCAAAATTCTCACTCTATCCCTCTGGTATTCACTTGATGGGCTATCTAGCCCAATTCTCACTTCTGGGCCGAAATGGCCACCTGAACTAATCATTGGGCCTGAGAGCCCATTCAAATCTTCTTACTCCACTGGGCTTCTATGCCCATTCCAATCCAACAACCTTGGTCCCGCGTGCCCACCAGTCGGGCCCACGTGCCCTTTAGATTTATTTTCTTGCTTTGGGCCCGCGTGCCCACCATCTGGGCCCACGTGCCCTTAGATCTTTTCACCAGCTTTGGGCCTATCTGCCCATTTCTTGTCATCATCGGGCCCGTGAGCCCATTTTTCTTCCATTTATTTAAGCTTTCTATTTCTTCTCGAGCCCCATCGGCTCATTCTCTTTTTGTTATTGAAAATACCCAAAATACCCAAAAAAAACGTCCTCTCACAAACTCAGTTTTCCATTGAGGAGACGTCTCTACTTGTCTCGGAGGGTGCTCCCAACCAGGGACCCCTCTTCTCCAACTCACTGATCGATCTGCTCGATCCTTCACCCATTGTTAATACCACCTTTTCAATTCCGTCTTCTTTAGGAGTAGTTAGGGTAGAAAAGAAGAAAATTCGAGGTAAACGTGTGCCGGAAAGATATCTCCAACAAATAGCTCAAAAATGCAAGGAATGTGCAAGACTGCCAAGTTTTTTGGAAAATGCTATCCAGCTTAATGAAATCCAATATGAGGATGAATTCAATGTAGATCATACACTGGGAGTTTACGAGGTCTTATCAGAAAAAGATCCTGATTTCGAGGATGGAATTGAGGACTTGGCTGATGCGTATGCATCTGGACTTAAAAGGTTTGAAGAACCATTAGCCACGGTGGATGAACCGACAAAAGAATTGAATCTCGGAACACCGGAAGATCCCAAGACAATCCTCCTAAGCGCAAACCTCACTCCCACTGAGGAACAGAGTTTAATTAAAATTTTGGAAGAATATAAGGACACGTTCGCATGGACATACGAGGACATGCCGGGGTTAGACAACTCGTTAGTTGAACATCGTCTAACTTTGAAACCTGGAGTTACCCCGGTCAAGCAAAAATTAAGGAGATTCCACCCTGATGCTGCACTTAAGATGAAAGAAGAGGTCGACAAGTTACATCAAGCAAGATTCATTAAAGTCGTCCTTTATCCGCAATGGGTGGCAAACATAGTCCCTGTCATGAAGAAGGATGGCCGAGTTCGGATCTGTATAGACTTCAGGGACTTGAACCGAGCGTGTCCTAAAGATGACTTTCCTCTACCTCATATTGACGTACTGGTTGATAACACTGCTGGATTCGAAATGTTGTCATTCATGGATGGCTATTCTGGATATAATCAAATCCGGTTGGCCGAAGAGGACCAGGAGAAGACCTCGTTCACCACACCTTGGGGAACCTACTGCTATGTCGTCATGCCCTTTGGACTGAAGAATGCTGGTGCTACCTATCAGAGGGCAATGATGGCTATCTTCCATGACATGATGCATACCCTTGTAGAGGTGTACGTGGATGACCTGGTCGTTAAGTCCAAAAGCCGAAAAGATCATCCTGAAGTGTTAAGAAAGGTCTTGCAAAGGGCTAGGGAATACAAATTGAAAATGAACCCAAAGAAATGCACATTTGGAGTATCCTCAGGAAAAGTGTTGGGGATCATAGTGAGTAAAAGGGGCATAGAGATCGACCCAACCCAGGCCAAGGCAATCATTGGTATGCCTCCTCCGAGAAATATGAAAGAACTTCGAGGACTAATCGGGAGGCTACGGTTGTCCGCCGGTTCATCTCACAACACTCCCAAAGGTGTAAACCTTTCTATGAGTTGACCAAGGCGGGGGCCGAGTTCAAATGGGATTCGAAGTGCCAGGATGCATTCGATGGTTTGAAAAGATACCTGGCTAGTCCCCCTGTGCTTAGACCACCAGTCCCTAGCAAGCCCTTAGTTTTATATATCTCGATTTTGGAGAATTCTCTTGGGGCAGTCCTTGCACAAGTTGATGAAGAAGGGAAAGAGAGGGCAACTTACTATTTGTCAAAGATCTTTGATCCATGTGAGCAGAAGTATACTATAGTGGAGAAGACCTGTGCTGCACTAGTTTAGGTAGTTCAGAAGCTTAAACACTATTTCTTAGCTCATGAGGTCAATCTTATTGCCCGCATCAATCCCATCAAATTCCTTCTGGAGAAAACTGTTCTAGCTGATTGGTTAGGTCGTTGGCAGAGCTTCCTCTCCCAGTTTGATATCACCTATGTCCCCCAGAAGGCGATTAAGGGCTATGCCATTGCCGAACATCTAGCCCATCACCCTATACCCCTCTTTGACCCGGTCCAATCGGAGCTCCCGGATGACGAACTAATGTTGATCCGATCTTCCCACCTTTGGACATTATATTTTGACGGGGCTCTGAATTCACACGGTAAGGGAATAGGAATCGTCCTTCTATCACCCGAGGGTGTCACCATTCCACACGCATTTCAGCTTGGCTTCCCAGCTTCCAACAATATAGCTCAATATGAAGCCATGGTGGCCGGGCTGGAGGCTGCTCATTTCTATGGTGCCACGGAATTGAGGGTGATAGGTGATAGCCAACTAATCCTTCGCCAAGTCCTAACCAAATACCGAACTTCTCATCCAAACCTCAAACCTTACCAAGAACTCACCTCTTGCTACATCAAGCTCTTTTCCAAACTCACTTTTGTCTACGTTCCTCAAGCTCAAAACATCCTTGCTGATGCCCTAGCCTCCTTAGCTTCATCCCTATCAGTCCCGCTAGGTAGACAGGTGCGGATTATTTATGTCCGTAGAAGGTCGATGCCAGCAATTAAAGATGGGCGATTTCTGAAAGTCAAGGAGAGATTTGGCAGGAAGGAGTATCTAGAGCAGAAAGAGGAGATTTTGCTAATCGAGTTAGAAGAGTTAGATGAGGGTGAGAGGCCTTGGTTTGATGAGATTGCAAGGTATTGTCAAGATCAGACATATCCACCTGGATCAAATGCAAAAGAAAAGAAGGCCATCAGGAGAGTATCCCAGAGGTATACCATCCTAGGAGGGGTGCTCTACAAGAGGAGCCCGAGCGGAATTTTATTGAGATGCGTTGATGAAGAAGAGGCGAAATTGGTGCTTAAGGAAGCACATTCCGGGTCTGTGGGGGCCATGTCAATGCTCAAGCTCTTGCCAAGAAAATCATCAGGCAGGGGTATTATCGGCCAACCCTAGAAGAGGATTGCTCCATCTTTGTCCGGCACTGTCATTCTTGCCAACTTCATGCCGACAAGATCCATTCTCCCGCATCTTCCCTTCATCTGATACATGCCCCATGGCCCTTCGCCATGTGGGCTTTCGATATCATTGGCCCTCTAAGTGATCTTAACTCGAAATCCGTTCCAAATCGTTCATCCCGACGGCAACAGAGTACTTCACCAAGTGGGCGAAGCGAAGCGTTCGTGGAGATCAAGGCATCAACACCGTGCTCCTTCATCAAACGCAACATCATCGCTGTGTTCGGGATACCCAGCGACATTATCACCGACAACGGACCGCAATTTCTCTCTCAAGATCCGCGTGATCTATGCAACAGGTACCGCATTGCATTGCATCATTCATCTCCTTATTACCCGCAAGGCAATGGTCAAGCAGAAGCCACCAACAAAACTTTGATTAAAATCATCAAGAAAACCTGTAAGTCTAGCAAGTTCGCAGACTGGCCAGATAAGCTTGTAGATGCCCTATGGGCTTATCGTACTTCTATACGGACCCCACTGGTCAAACCCCGTATGCTCTCGCATATGGGATGGAAGCGGTGGTCCCATACGAAGTACTCCTTCCATCACTCCGAGTTCAACTCGATAGGGACATCCCTGTCGATGAGAGGCGATAATCTCTCCTTGCACAACTTGAACTCCTAGATGAAAGAAGGTTGGCCTCCTCCGAGCATGCCCGGACTTATCAGAACCGATTGAAAAGGTTTTATCAAAAGAGGGTGGTAGAGAGAAAGTTCGAAATCGGTGAGATGGTAGTTAAATACATATTCGTTAAGCCGGGTGGTCCCCGCTCCAAGTTGCAACCTAACTGGGAAGGGCCTTTTGTTATAACTGAAAAATATTCAGGCAATGCATATGAGCTAACCAACGCCGATGGAGAAAAATTGAACCATCCATGGAACGGCGTTTACCTCAAAAAATATTTTTCTTAGAAGAGAAAATGGAGAATTTCTAGTATGATATTAAGTCATCGATCCAAGGGTGTTAGCTAGAAGTCAAGGGTAGACATCACCTTGCACACACAACACCTCCCGATCCCAGAATCTGGATAGCCCAACACTCGAGAGAGGCAAGGCAGAACCCTGAAGGCAGAAAGGAAACCTTACCCTATTCTCTTCTGTTCGGTCCAAAATAGGTGAAGGGGACTAGAGGAGGATAGTATCGAAAATGCCCGCCGCCTTAGTAGGAGGCCGTCTCATAGGGTGCAAAAGGGTGCCAAAAGATGGGCAATGAACCCCACAGGTTTAAACAAATATGGGCCTGTCTGAATGAGTATCCGAAAGAATAGAAAATGAAGAAAAGGCACCAAAAGATGGGCAATGACCCCACAGGTCAAAGACTTGTCTAAGTAAGTGCCACATGTAGAAAAGACCCGAAGAGGCCGAACCCCAACGGGCAATTTGGGCATGAGTAGAGAAACCCTCCTCAACACCCCCAAATCCTATCAAAGACTTCCTCTATTATTCTTCCATCTTAAAACCCCTAGGGTAGGGTAAACTGTCCAAACTCAGGGGGAATCCAAACCGATCAAGAGAAGAGGGCAAGAAAGATTCAGGGTAAGGAACCTTATTCACACGTGGTGCTTATTGCTTGAATCTTGATCAACACTCCAAGATCGATGAATGGTCTCAATACTGGCACATTCTCCACAAAAATCCAAAAAAAATGAATATTTTCAAAAAAAAAATTCCGAAAAAAATTAGAATATCTTCAAAAATAAAAAATTGAATACTTTCCAAAAATCTAAAAAAAAAAATGCATCATCTAACTTGGCATAACCTTGATTTTTGCCTTTGCTAGCATTCATGTTTATCTTTATGTCTTGCATGTTTCATTTCCGCATTGCATATTTACCTTCATTATCACCCCATTAAGAGGGCTCCTCCCTTTGACCTAAGTCAAAGTTGGCCATAATAGGCAAAGGGATGAGTCGTTGTGAAGATTTGATCCTCTTTTATCAAGTGTTTTCAGGGACTTTAAAATAAGAGGAGAAGGTTCTCTCAACGACAGGTAAGTTCTCTTAACTATTTCATTTCGGTCATTTAGGTTATTACACCTTGTTAAGAAGGCTCCTCTCTTTGACCTAAGTCAAGGCAGATAGCAATAGGCAAAGAGATGAGTCATGGTGAAGATTTAATCCCCTTTGATTAAGTGTTTTAGGATTCTAAGATCAAGAAGGGAGTGACTCTCACCATAGCGGGTAAGCTTTCTTAACCCTTATCTTATTCATTTTTAGTCATTTTGTTCATCTTACCTTGTTAATAAGGCTACCCCCCTTGACATATAAGCAAGGCAAGATGACAATAGGCAAGGGGGTAAGCCATAGAGCAGATCTAACCCCTTTATTAAGTATTTCAGGAAAGAAACACGAGTCAAGGAGGGGGAAATCTCGTCAATAGGAATTGTTCACGTAAATGGAAGAATGGACATGGGAAACCCCCATTTCTTGCCGGCTAACATATAAGTCGTTAGTCGTGTATTATTATCTTATGCATGATTTGTTGAAGACCATGAGTATGGAGAAGACTTGACCCGAGATCCCCTTCATAAAAATCTACGACAGTCGGGTCATCTCTGATGCTCACGGATAAGCCAAAGTTGTGCTATGAGGGACGATGGTTCCCGAATGGGTATCTTGACCTCATAGACAATCTATATCTTCAACTATTTGTTATACAAGTGTTGTTTTGTTTTATTGAGCCCAGCATGCATCATGTAGTGTTAATTGCATTACATTTTGTTTTATCATTGAATACATCATTCTCACTCTCTCGATAATTCTAAATCCCACCGTGTTTTTCTAATCCCACCATATTTTCTGGCCCCACCATATTTTCTGGTCCCACCGTGTCTATTAATCCCACCGTGTTCGGTAACCACTTTGTGCCCTTAAATCTTTTATTTCTTTTTCAACACGGTGGCCATTGCAACTTCTTTGCTATTCATCCCACCATGGCAGCTAATTCATCCCACCAAGGGCCTTCTATTTGGTCGGAACTTGCACCGTCACTATCTTCACGGTCTATGCTTAAACATTTGCCTTTCGGAATCTGAAATCATTCCATTTCGAATCAAATCTTGTCTCTTGGAAGACTTAAATGAATCTAAGAGCCTGAATGTGCTCGATTGGTATTCTCTTACTTTTTCAAACAAATCTCTTTTTAAATTTTAGCCCATCACAGTACAGGAACACCGCAAAGATCGAGTTACCGACTGATGATGAACTACGAACCCATGTTTCGGGGACTCCCCACCGCGTTGGGGGTTGGCTATCCTTCTCTCGTGCCAATGGCACATCTTTTACCAATCGAACATAGGAAGACTTGATGAAACATGGCGGTTAACCAGGAGACTTGAAGAGATTGATCTTGCCGAATCTGGTCGTTAAGCGTGTCTATATCTACACCTTGATGCCACCTTTTCAGTCCATCACCATTTCACTCCACTACATTCCACTACGATTCATCTCGCTTCGCTACGCTTTCTCTATGTTTCACTTCGCTCTGCTACATGCCATTCCCTTGCAAAGCCGACATCAAGGCGAGGCAAGCTGTAGACACGCCAAATTGGCTTGATTCGGAGCCCTAGACTCTTATTCCATAGGAGATATCCTTTATTTGACTGTTATCTGATCCGGATTACCTCGTGGAGATGAGCTAAGGACATGGGTGGAGCCCCTCGCAAGTTGAGAATGGACCAATGATTTCCGGAATATTGCCGTAACCTTCAAGCGAGAGCCGCACGTGAACTGTAAAAACACGAAGCCTGCTCGATGACCGACCTTGAATGGTCCATAATTGAAGATCTCAGGATTCCCGCATGTGTTCCGTAACATTCAGGGTTTTCGAGAAGTCATTTCGGTAGGCGTCGGTCAATGACGGCTTTTGTTATGGCTTTTTCGATCTGTGCTGACACGGCTATCCTGGACCACATGTTAGGCCTTTCCGGTCATCACCGGGTCTTTTCAGGTCATCTGGGTCGATTCTAGCCGAATATTTTCATCAACCGGGGCCATATGGTCATTTCGGTCAATTTTATGGTTTCGCGGCTTTTACGACTTTCGATTCACGTTTACCGGGTTAATCTCAGATTTTTCGATGACTTCGGGATTTCTGATCGTACCTGACTTGTTCGGTCATCATTTTAAGTCATCCCGAGTTGACCCGAGATTTCTCGATCGGAACCGTGCTCTTTCGGATCTTCGCCCCAGGTTTCGGCTTTCCGCGAGAAGGTAAACCGGTAGAAAGCCCCGTGCGAATGTCTCGGGAGTCATGCCATCTGGTTTACCGACTTGAGGAGGTGCGGTTGAAGGCCCTCTTTCCAACGCGACAAACGGGAGCCGAATCGGACATCCCGTTTGCAAGATACGGCTCGCGGAACACGCGCGCAGGAGAGAGAGTGTACCGCGCCCCCGCTCCCTTTGAAAGAGGAGGGCGCACCCTCAATCCGGGGGCACGCCCTACGCGCCCCCGGTTACTTTGAAAAGTGGGGGCGCGATTAGTTTCCTTAAATCGCAAATTACCCCGATTAGCACCTTCTAAACTGGATTTTTGGAAGGTTACCGCGGAGGATTTTTGATTATTTGTACCGCGCCCCCGGTTCGGGGGCGCGTTACGTATGTCAAGTCAATTTTTAGCAATTTCCGGAAGTTTCCGTCGATTTTTAGCAGTGAGACGCGTAATGCGCCCCCGCTTCCTTTGAAACAGGGGGGCGCGCAGACCGCGCCCCCGAACTGGGGGCGCGCCCTGCGCGCCCCTGGTTTGAGGGCGCGCCCTCCTCCTCTTTGAAACACGGGGGCGCGGTCGGTCCAGTTTCCAAATTTTGCACCGGCTTCCTTCTCCTATAAATTGAGGGTCATTCTCAGCGACCCGAGGTTAACCCCCGGTGCCTAGCTCGTCCAGAGGTCGTCCAAGCTCTTCTCCAAAGCCGTCCCGACGTCCAAAGGCGATCCGAAGTCAAGAAATCGATCCCGAGGTGAAGGAGAAGGCTCGATACGGGTGTTCTTCATCAACCATCTTCATCGACTTCTGCATAAAATCCGGGGCTTCTGCTGCAAAAGTCTTCAACATACAAATTATTCCTCTCTTCGTCCTCTTTCATCTCCAACTGACGGCACTCAATTCTGACTTGCCGTTTGTTCGTGGCGATTGCCACACTGAGGGCGCGCATCCAGGTTCTGTTTTCTATATCCGCCCACTTTCATAATTTTTACTGACTTATACAGGAGGATTTCGGAGAAGTCATAAACATAGGAACTCTTCCTCTCTGAGTCCTCCGTCTACTCCAAGAAACGGTACTCGATTCTGACATCGGGGTCGTCCGTAGAATCCTCTACACCGAAGTCGCGCCAGAAGGGTGCAAAGCTACCCGAACCGGCCTTTTCCAACCAACTCGGCTTCAACTCAAGCCGATCCATTCCATAAGCTTTCTCAACTCATTTAACTCAGTTCATTTACTGTTTTAAAGCAGATTTCAGTTTATTTGCATCATTTTTACATAATCAAAAATACAAAAAAAAGGGGTTAAGGCTCACCCCAATCCGGTGAGTTCGATTCCGATTGCTTCTTTCTCATATTCTTACTACAGTTACTACACCTCCCATAGTTCTAATTATTTTCTTCACTTGGTTTATTTTTCTAGTTGCACAGGTTGAACAAGCTAGCATTGATTGGAGACTCTTCTTCCTCGGCCGGCCGAAGAAGAAGAAGGTTGAACCCATATCCCGATCTCCCGCGCTAAGGTACACGGTCAATTCAACTCAACTTCTTAATTTACATCCCATAAAGCGGAGCCCGCGGCTCCTGGCGACCACAATTTCTCTTATCATGTTCTAAGTTATTCTCCTCCTCACTCTCCTCCCACATGACCCGAACCATCTCCGGCGCTCGAGCGACGCCGTGAGATGAAAGTTCGGGGATCAATGTGAGTGTGGGACCGAGGTGAGGACATTTTACCGCTTTCCGAGTGTTTTAAATTCACTCCCCCTTTTTCCCCAATTCCATCTTTCACCTTCTTCTCTTGAGGTGCCGATCCGGAACCCATTTCTGGAGTCGACAATCCTGTCACTTTTACCTTTCAACGTTTTGGTTCTTCTTATTCACTATCCTGCCTTGCTTTTTCAGGTGGTGTGGCACCCGTATTCTGACATTCACCTGGATCAGCAGCCGTGAGTGTCGGAGGGTCGTCCGGTCTTTGGCCACGACACCTTTCTGATTTGCCTGAACGAGATGGAGCCTCTGTGGGTGCGTCTCATGATGCGCTCATTGGGGCTTTACCAGGAGTGGGTGGACCTTCCTCCCTACTCGCGCTTGGGTCGTTCTACCCGCGGCCTGATCCAGGAGATTGACTAGAAGAAGGAGGGCCAATTCGCTATCCGGATCTGGAAAAGGGGTGGTACCCCAGTGACCTCCAGTGCTCAAGATAGCAGCGACTATCTGCGCCGCTACACGGCGACTTTTGCCCACCTTTTCATCGAGGGTGGCGAGGTATGCATTCATTGTTCCTGACACTGTTCTTTCTTTGCTTGGTATCTGACCGTTTGTTGCTTGCAGAGTATACAAGAGGAGCTATCTCGCTTGAGGGCAGGGACATCATCTTTGGAGGCCGACCTGGAGCGACAGGTATTTTCTTTGCTTCGTACCTTTCCCATTGCCTGTTAACTAATCCTTCTTTCTTTCTTTCAGTGACGTCGCTACCGAGGTGCACGCCGATAGCTGCATGGGTGTGATGATGAGGTGATGTTTCTTGTCCTTCTTTAATATCCTGAATAAATGTTTCTAACTGTTTTCCTTGCTTCTTTTCCAGATTTCACGGCTCCGTGAACGTGTAGCCGAGCTGGAGTTGGGTTCTCACCCAACTGACCCTGAGCCGGCAGTTTTTGATGGGCCTTCAGAGGCCCCTTTCGAGCCGTTCGACTTCGGTCAGCCCATGGGTCCCGAGCTCCCTCCTCACTATCTGCCGGCTGATCCTCCCCAGTTTATTCCCACTGATCCTGGGAGCAGTTCTTCTGAGACGGGTCTTCTCCTTGAGGTGATCATCATTTCTTTCTTATGTTGTTTTTCTTTCTTTATTTGCCTTGCTAATTTTTCTTTCTTTCTTGTAAATTGCTCAGCTGAAGGAGCCAGTGCAGGCCCTTAGCACTGAGGTGAATTTCTGTGACTTTCTTTTGTTTCATTTTGCTTGATTCTGACATTCCTTTTAATCGTAAAACAAGGATCTCTGGGCGAGAATTTCTGATCTTTCTATGGGGGGTGTGCCGCATCCTGGTGGCGGACCCTCAGATCTCCAGGACAGAGTATGTATTTTGCTTTGTTTATCGTCATTACTTTCTTTCTTCTGACGCCTTTTCTTGTAGGTGATGGAGCTACAGAGGGAGCTCGAGCTCGAGCCAGTTGTAGGCGTTCCGGATCTTGGTCCTTCCTCTTCTTCTGAGGTGCGGAGTCTTCATTCAAAATTTTGAACTTGGAACTCATGGACTGATGCTTCTTCTTTTGTTTTTCAAACTACGCAGAGGATAGAGGAGTTGACACAAGAGGTTTGAGTTTGATTCTCATCCTAGCTGTGCTTTCTCTGCTGCTGACATGTTTCTATGTTATCTCGTAGGTCGGGAGGCTGGAGGCTCGTGTGGTTGAGTTGTCGCAACCCGAGTCTGAGTAGATCCTTCATCTTCATCTTGAGCACTCCGGAGAGCTTCTTCGACTGGAGGCAGAGCATCAACAGATGATGATGATGCAGATGCTTAGATCTTGGAGCCATTCTCACCGTTCCGACTCCCATGGGACTACGCCGAGAGGACTTACTCACTCAGGTTCTTCTCAGACTAGTAGCCGGAGGAGAGGTGAGGAGAGACATGCCATGCCACCTCTGGGTGATCAGGCTCCAATGGAAGGAGGCGGCGATTTGTGATGTGCCGACCCCTTCCTTGTTCATGATGTACATTTCTTTTATATAGTGATGTTTGTTTGTTTCCCTTCTTGACTCCCTACGTTCACTCAAAAGGCGATTAGAACTTTATTTAGGCTTAGTCCCTTGGCAGAAGAGGGCAAAACTGCCTTGATCTTTTGTCAAGGGACATAGGCCTTATCATGATAAAATAACAAGAAAATATAAGTATGCACAAAAGAAAATATGCAAGGCTGAAATTAAACATGAATGCAAAGGCAACTAGTCAATTAGAAAGCAAATTTTTAGGTGTTTTGAAATTTTTGATTTGTTTGGGTTTTGGCCATGTACTATGAGTGACGTTCATGTTCCCATACGGGTTGAACCCATTAGTCGCTAATCCAAGACGTACATTCTGACATTCTAACCCAAAATCGTCAATGCCATCTAATATTTTCCAACAAGCCAAATCATATGAATGTCTTAATATACCATCCTCCTCACGTTTGTCATGATGTCATCTCATGTTGACATATGTCTTTAAGCATGTGAAGAGTCCCTTTAATCATCAAATTAGTAGAAAATGATAGAGAACCTTTTGAGGTACTCTTTTCTTTTTTATCGAACTACTTGATTTATAGGACTTCCACCGGGATTCCCCACAGTTAGGACAACATTCAGATTTCTCATATTCTTTCTAATATAACATACAGTTATTCGGACATGCATCAATCGTTTTATAGCCATATCCTAACTTATCAAGTAGTTGTCTCAGAAAATGATCGTGGTAATGGTGACCCATCTAGGAGCAACTCATTCAATAACCTCAATAAAAGATCAAAAATTTTATTACTCATTTCACCCATACATTTAAGGTTAAGCAACCTAATAATGAATGAAAGTTTGCTGAAATTATTGCATCTAAGATAAACTGGTTGGTAGACTTTCTTTAACAAGTTAAAAAAAGATTTTGAGTCGTTATCATATAATTTGTCATTACATGTCAGAAAAGCATCAGCTAACATTTCATACATGTTTGAATAATCTACTCTTTCTTCAAACCTTCCTTGACTTGATTCTTCACCATAGAACTTCCAAAATTGTTTGTCTTTTATAACACCATCTATGTAAAGGTGTTCTCTAAAAATATGCATTTCACATTTTTTCAAGCATGCGCATTTCACACATGGACATCTTATCTTACGACTTAATGGTATACTTTTATATGTAAACTTTAAAAAGCTCTCAACACCATCATAGTAGCCATTTACATTGGTTGGTAAATCCATCCAACTCCGATCCATATTATTATAGAGTAAAACATGAATAATAATTAAAAATATATCCTAACATTCTGAAAAATGGATAACATTACATCCATTAATATTTTAAAAGTTAACATGGAAATGACTAGTCCAATCTTCAAATAAACCACAACTAATCCTCAAAAGTTAAAGTGAAAGTCAAACTCATTTACAAGTTGGTCAATCAAACAAGGAATATAGTTGGTTGCCTTATAAATAGAGTAAGTATAAGAAGAATGAAGGAATAAAAGGCAGATTATCTTGTTAGTTGGGACACACTGGGACATTTGGTAAATTTATATGTTATATATGTAATAAGTGGGATACAAGAAAAATTATAACATATTATTGCTACGAATATAGTCAACACTGTAATCATAAACACAAACATTATTAAAAATATTAAATTCTAACAAGACAAAGACGATTGACAAAATATAGTAAGAAATTTCTGTGGCATAAGTGTTACCTCATTTTCAAAGTGACAAGAGGGTAATCCAATCAATTTACTCCAAATATTAGCACCTAAAAGAAGCCACATACATATCACAGTTATTTTCAGTTCATTCAAATATGTTTACCCATTGATATTGCAGAAAAAAATTAATCAAGACCAATAAGCTATTTGAACCCTAAAACGAATGCCCCTCGACCCTAATTGTTCTACTTACTCGCCCATTTGAACACTCCCCATCATAGGCAAAAGATGGGTAGCTTCTTCTTCAGAAACATCTTATAAAGCTCAAAATCATACTCTACTTATTGAACAATCTAAGATACATGGAACATCTCTTCACCACATGAAATGACATGAATGTCTCTTCTTCCACATCTCAAGCACGTATACGAAACCATTGATGATTCTCCTAACTCCTCCTCTATTTCAAACAACAATCCCTAACATGACATCCGTCCCGATGACACATCGCTAATGCGGACTAAATCGTTCGAAATAAAAGAAAAACATGAAACACTTACCATCAGGTCACTCGGATGATTGCTCCAATCAGTGAGAGCTCTCTCTAGGGTTCACCAATCGCCCGCCCCGCCTCGCCGTGCAAGTAGTCACCTCGCCGGTACCTACTCACCCATGACGGAGAGCCTGGAAATGCTGATGATGGAGAACCTGGAACCGACAATGATGGACTGCCTGGAACTGTCTGCAATCTCCGAGGACAGAGAGTGTGAGTCATTAAGGCCAGAGAGCATGAGTCACCGAGGATGATTGATGGGATGTGAGTGTCGAGTGTGAGGCCATGGACGATTGAGGGGGTTAGGGTATTTGGTAAAGTTAGGATGAATCACACCCATCCATAAATTTAAAACGGACGGATTAGATTCCTTGATCACTAATATTAGTTACCTATGGGATGTTAGGTATACATGGTCCGTAGATGTGAACACATTTAGCTACGGGTGACTAATTAGTAGGTATAGCATGTATATAAAAATACATATACCAATTAAATTCTCACATACACGAAGGGGTCACGTAGGTGAAGTTGAGTTTTGGCATAGTGTGGGTTCATTATATGTTTAATATATGCTAGAACAGATTGTTTAGTTATTGGTTTATTTAGAACTAGTTGTAGTAGGTTGTTACTTTTTTTAATTGTAGTTCTTTTAGCATGGTTAATTGGTTAATTAGAATGGCTTAATTTATGTAAAGCGGAACCAATAAGTGCTTGTTAATGCATTGCATGCTTAAATGTTAGTTCTTAGTTATAGATTAATTGCATTAGCAAGTATGTGATGTTAGCATGCAGTTAAAGTATGTGTGTTTCATATAGTAATTTATGTGTATGATGCATGTGGTTAATTATTCTAAGTCTTATATGAGATATGCATTGGCATGTTGGTTTTGGAAAGTGGCTATGAGTCTGAGTATGATATGCTTTCATTTTGTAAAATGTGGTTGATGCAGCAAGTTGCATCTTGTGATGAAATATACTTTACCAGACTATGGTTAGTACCCATAGGCAACGAAGATTAGAATAGTCCAGAACATCCTTCGATCCCTGAGATTGTTGTTCATCCTAAGTACACCCCTACCTAGGGGTACTACAAGTTTTAGTTAGCTATATGATTATTTTCTATATGTATGAAAATCTGGTGCAAGTGTCTACAGGGGTTTGAGTGGAGCATGGTTTTACTTAGTCAATGTTGTTTTGCATAGTAGCATGCAAAATAGTGATGTATTAGATGTTGAGTATCATGTTGATGGAAGGTCCATAGTTTATATCTATATGGTAACTGATGATGGAAAGGCTCAACAGAGATAAGATTATCCCCATAGCCATTTGGGATCATGAGATGTGACTTGTACCATTCATGATCAGTAGGCCGATTAATTTATTATCACATAACATATTTAATTTAATTAAATAAAATTATGCTATTTTAATTAGGCCTCAACCAAATAGGCTATTGGGCCTAGTGGTTCACACACATTAAGACTTGTTCATAAGTACAAGGGCAAGGGCATAAATTTATGGAAATTCTAGGTTTTTATAAAAAAATTTAAATTTTCTATAAATACCAATGGTTTCATTCAGACCCTATAAAGGCAAGGGTGAAAGTCACATCTTTAGTCTCATCCCTACCCCATCCTCTCTCTAGAAGGTGTCCATGGTTGATGGAGCTTAGTTCGGGAAGAGTTCTCGAGCCTAGTGCAAAGAAAGAACCTACTGTGAATGAAGTTCGTGTGGATACCGCTAAAGATTAGATATTTAATGGTTTGAAGAGCTTCAGAAGTTCTTATTCTTCCTCTCCAAGGGATTAGATTAATCCCTATAAGACATATTCGAACTTGTTGAAATCAATTTTTGGTTGTTTTCATTCACTTCTGATTGAGACAAGATTACCTTGAACACAAAGAAATTGTCGCTTCCACTACACCAAATTTTGTAAGTGAATTTCCTACACTAGAGATGCTTCTATCATGTGCCTGTGCTTGCGCTCAGAGAGCCCATTTTGGTGATGGATGTAGGGACATGCAATCGTATGAGAAATACCACATTCTAAAAAAAAATTGGATAAAGACTGAAATTCCTCGCCCCAATCACTTCGAAAGTATTGAATTTTTTGTGAAAACATATTCTCAACTCGTTGTCTGAATTAAATACAACATGGAACATATTACTCTTTGAGACAAGTGGTTAAATCCAACAATATCTACTATAATGGTCAATGAAGGTGACATAATATCTAAAACCACCATTACTAACAAAAGGGGAGGGGTCCTAAACATCTGGGGCTATAAGTTCAAGAGGAACTTTTTGATATATGACTAGAAGAAAAATGTTTCTTGTGACTTTTTGCAAGAGCACAATGTGAGCAAAAAATATTACTATTAAAATTAGGAGGTATGCCAAGCTTATCTAAAACTATAAGACATGTTTTGAATGTTGGATGTCCAAGCCTCTTGTGCCAAACTGTCAGTACTTCAGCTACCATGGCAGTTGGAGATGCCTTTGTTCCATTGTCCAAGAGCTATAGACCATTAGAGTTGTAGCCTTGAGCTAACACCATCTTGCTCTTGATATCCTTGACAAGACAATATTAAGGAAAAATTCAGATGAGACATCATTATCGTTGGTGAATTGTGAAATATACAAGAGGTTCTTAGCTAATAAAGGAACATGCAATGTATTGTAGAGTATGAACTTCTTGTAACCTAAGGTACAAATATGATTATTAGGTAAACCTTCTCCATTTCCAATAAGAACTTTATCTTGTCCCATGTAGTTAATAGGATTTTGAAGTAGAGCAAGGTTTGGTGTCATGCTAGCTCTAGTGTCAGGGCACTATGTAGGATCAACATAAAATTGATTGGAGCCTATGCTAGCAACATTTGCTATTATTGAGTGAGTATTGTTTGTAGATAATTGTTGGTTGTTTCCAACATTCTGAATAGGTCTGAATCAGGGGTTACATCTTCTCTTGCAATTGAGGACAATATGTTCTCTTTTTTCGCAAAGTTGGTAGATAGTTATGACTATGTGAGAATTGAAAGAATTCTAAAGAAGGTAGTTTATAGATTGTCTATCAGCATTGTAGTTATTTACATCATTGCTACCTTATATAGTTTGTGTTTTTGCCATTGTTTCCCCCATATCTCTCTATTACCTCTTCCTCTATTAAAATTTCCACCAGAATTATTAGATTGTTGCTAATTGTTATTGATGGTAGTGTGAGATAGATTTGTAGTTATGTCATTGACGTTATGCTGTCTCTGAAGAAATAAGATCTCATGGCTTAATAACATCTCTTGAAGCTCATCAAAATTGAGAGGTAAAGTATTAGTCCAAGTGGTTACGGGTGTCACAAATAGATCATATTAAGATCCAAGACCATTGAAAACATGGAGCAACAATTCACTATCAAAGACTAGATCACCAGCCATAGCCAAAGTGTTGGCTAGATGTTTCATTTTCTACAAGTATTTAGTGATTTTCATATTACCCTTCTTTAATTGCTGCAATTGTAGCCTCAATTGGAGCAATTGAGCCTTGGAGGAAGGACCATAGGCATTGGCTATTGGTTTCCAAGCATCAGCCGAAGTATCATAGCTAACCACCATAGGTAAGATACAGTCACTTGCCGAAGAGTTTATGACAGTTATAACAAGACCATCATCTTGTTTCCAAATCTTTGCATCTTGATTTGGAATGATTCAATTCATATCGGAAGGATCACTCACAAAATTTGATGGACAAGAAATGTGCCATCTACAAGACCCATGAGATAATATACTTTTAATAATGGAATGAACTAACCTCTCCAAACCATGTAATTATCGGCATTGAGTTTAATAGAAGACCAATAAGAAATGCTGAATAGGGAGGCGAAGGCATTACTAGAAGCAAATGGCAAACTAGATGAGTTGATTGGGGCATTCTTCATTGGATCCATAACAGATTCCTCCATCTATAAACTAAGAGAAAAGAAAAATTACCAGAAATGCAAAGTTGAAGGATCAAAGTCTTAGACTGGTGCTCTGATACCATGTAAGAACTGATAATTGAAGCAGAATGAACCCAATTTGGTGAGAGTAGAGAAGAGACGACGAATAATAGGGCAAGCCATTGATACACCAAATAATGACTAAAAAGGAGGTGCACCCTTCATGCCCTTCCTTAACATAATCGCGGAAACATCCCCTTAAATATATCAATTTGGAACAAGATAAGATTAACATCACATCCAATATCACAATTCCAATCATTACATGCTAATAGAATAAAAAATTCTATCTAAGCAAATTAAATACCAGTGTACAATATGGAAGGACTGATTATCTAGATGCTCACATTCTAACACACCACTATGCATCTACTGCTCTAAACATGAATTCTTAAAAAAAAAATTAAAGATTGGAAAGAGGTGAGTCACAAAGACCCAGTAGGACTTACAACCCTTCTCTACCCTACAATTCCATAATTCTTAGATGATAATAAGATATGCCAAGCCCAAAAATTCAGATCATATATAACATAAGTAAGGCTAATTTCCAAAGTCTCATTAAATAATTGAGGTGATCAACTAACTAAATGGCATGTGATTCATGCAATGAACTATCAAACTTAAATAGACATAATAGACATCTATAACAACTTGATAACTAAATGCTCTTCCATCTAACCATGGCATGAACACTTGATGGCCTACTTTGTTCTTTGTCGTCTCTTCTCTACTCTCACTAGATTGGGTTCATTATGCTTCAATTATCAGTTCTTACATAAGGTTCCAATGGATCCACATCGGAGAAAAGGGCCAAACCACAGCATTGGAAGGTGGTGAAAGGAAAAACACTACCTTGAAGTGATGTGACGATGCTGCTGAGAATCGACAAGAGGTCTTTCACGCATGCTTCCACATCTTTCTCAAAGAAAAAACAAGGCTAACTCTTTTTTATTCCTAGAGTAGTTACAAGCTTATAGATGTGCACTCTTAACAATTGAGAAGTTTGTTTCAAATGTAGATGACTCCATCTATCCATGAATAAAAAGAGGGTAGATCACCTTAGACGCCCTAAGGAGAGAACTCTATCAGTCTTCAATTAGCAGTGTCCACCCCATCACCCCTACTTAAGATACTCTACCAGATCTATCTCAAGATGTGAGGAGATATTGTAGTAACCATTTTGTTTCTTACTAAACTACACATATAGTTACTAACCCCCTGCCCCAATGCATATGGTTACTAAATGGTGCATATAGTTACCAAACTATGTTTATAATTACTAAGTTGTGCATATAATTTCTAAATTGTGTCTATAGTTACTATGTGAGTAGTTTAAGAACTATATGACCATTTAGTAAATAAATGTGCAAGTTAGTAAGTTAGGAGGTTAGTAACTATATGAGTAATTTATTAAATATGCACATGGTTGAGTAAGTCGAGAGGTTAGTAACTATTTAAGCAGTTTAGTAAGTACATGCACGAGCTAGTAAATCAGGAGATTAGTACGAATAGTTTAGTAAGTATGTGTGTAGGTTTGTAAGTTGGGGGATTAGTAGCTATATGAGCGGTTTAGTAAGTATGCTCGCGGCTTAGTAAGACAGTGGGTTAGTAACTATGCCCGTGTTAATTTTTTTAGGATGATTAGTAAGTATATGCATGGTTTAGTAAGTATGCGTGCGGGTTAGTAAGTCAGGAGGCTAGTAACTATATAAGAAGTTTTGTAAGTATGCACATGGATTAGTAAGTTGAGAGATTGGTAATTATATGAGCATTTAGTAAGTATACACATGACTTAGTAAGTCAGAGGGTTAGTAACTATATGAACAATTTAGTAACAAATAAAAAAAATTTACTAACCAACCTTCTCATCTTTTGGTAGGGATCCGACAAAATATCTTAAATAAGAGTGACCAAGTGGACACTATTGATTGGAAAATGAGAGAGTTCTCTACTCAAAAGCCTGAGGAAATCCACTCTTATAAAAAAGGATAGATGATCGATGGAGGCAAATTTGAGCACATGAGATGGAGCCGCCACCCACCCCATCAATGCTCTATCGTGGTGCATCATGAGAAGGAATGTCCTACGGTATTCTTGGAAACTCACAAATTTTTTTATTGACAGTGCTAAGATGGAATAATCTAACATTAATAAAATTTTGGTCAATAGATTAGTCATCACGTATGTAACATTTTGAAAAAAACAAATAAAATATTTTTTCTATAATGCCCCCTCCTCTCGGCATTACACTTGCCTCCTCCTCTCTCACTGATTTTGCCACCCACCCCACCGTTTTCTTTGCATCCCCCTCCCGCCCGGCCTCTCGCCATCGTCTCCCTCCCAGTTACGCACCCCCCGATCAATAGCTCTTCCTCATGACACCCCCCTCTCTCTCTCTCTCTCTCACTCTCTCTCTCTTCCAGCCGCAACGTCACCCTTTTCTTCCTCACCTCCCTCGTCGTCATCATGTCGCCGCTGCACCCGCGTTGCCTCCCCTGTTCTGCCGGAAGTGCCACCCGAGACTTCCCTTTCTCCACCGCCAACCTCTAGCCTCCTCCCTCCTTCTTCTCCATCGCTATGGGTCACTGTCCAGCCACCGTTGCAGCCACTACCACCGTGAGGGCCATCCGTCGCACTCGCATGACCTACGCCCACATGAAGCGCCGTGTTCACTGCGTGCACCCAAGGCTGCACACCTTCCACTGCCCAATCGTAGCCTCCCTCCACATCGCCGCCCGCCATCACTGCCAACCACCTCGCCCATGCAACCATGGCCCCAAGCCACTATCACCACATCCATCGCCATGCAGCCGGATGCCCGATCGGCCACACTACACACATATTCGCTCCATGTGCTCGCCGCCACTGCATCACCCATCACCGTCGCCCCCCACCCCTCATGCAAGCATCCTCCAGATTTGATGGAAGTTGACTTCGTAGGCCCCCCATTTTGCCACCGTCAATCACCGCTCTCTCTCTTTCTTCCTTGGTATCGCTTTCCCTGCTCCGGCCAGAAACACCGCGGGGATTCCATCCTCGCCGCTGCCACCAGCCTTCGCCCCCCCCATTGCCATTGACCTCCACTGCGAGGCCCTCCCCTGTTCCAGCTAGAGCTGCTATCACAGGGAACCTCCCTCACCACTGCTGCCATCATTGGCCTCCCTCCCTCCTCGCCGTCGCCGCTGTGGGCAGTTCCTTTCTTTTCATCTACCATCTTCCTCCGTTGCAGCTTCCCCGGTCGTTGCCGCCTCCATCGAGAGCGCATATGCCCGCTCGAGCAACCGGCCGACCACCCTGCTCACTCGCTAGGCTCAACCACCAGCCCAGCATCGAGCCGCTGGTCTAGCTCCAGTTCAACCACTCGGTTCAGCCAGATTGAGCCGTCGGTTCAGCATTTTCCAGATTTTAATGATTTATATTTACGAAAATCAAAGTTAAAGATAGGAAATTATCAAAAAATTTATAAAGATTCAGAAAAATTATGAAAGCTTCCAGGTAGGTTTCTCAAGTTTGTCTATGTATTTGACCTCATTTAGATAAGAGAATATGCATGATTTAACTTATGGATCATAAGTTGACTAGTTTTAGACTTTAGACTTGTAATTAATGATTTTCTCAGAATCTTTAAAATCAGAAATTTGAAATTGGTATTTTGTATATCATGGAACATATTTAGCATGATTATGCTTGGGTATAAGTCTTTGCTATCATATTTTATCCTATAAAAATCATGTATGTGATTATATGCTAGTTTGGAATGAGAATTGAAGGTTAATTATGTGTAGACTTGGAAAAGTCATGGGTCATCAAATTATACCTTTTAGAACTTGTTTAGGTCATATTATGGTTGATTTCATCAGAACTTAATTTGTTTAGTTTAGGCGGGGCCCTCTCTCCATGTCTAACAAATGAAGAGTTGGTCATTTTGCTTAATAAGATAAGACTTTCATATAGTTAATGATTCTAAATCATTTACCTATATTTTTCTATCTGAATAGTACTCCTTAAGTCTTTTCTTATAAATATGACCGTACTACTAAACAATAGATTAATCAATATCAATATACTTCACCTAATGAGGATTATTCACACATATTATAAGAGCATACATATCTAATATGAATAAACTCTTTATTATGTTCCTACAAATCTCCATTTATTCAACTAGGAAATGAAAACAATATTCTTTTAGAAGGATAATTAAGACAACTCTAGAAGGCTATAGAAAATTTGTATCTCCCACTAGTAATGATGCAACATTTTGTACCATTTCATATGTAGGTCAACAATCTTCTTTAAGCCTTCATTTACTTGCTATTATCTACAACTCATTGTAGATATATGATGCATATTTAGTATCTCATACTATTATATGCATCTCTAGTATCTTATACTAGAATACACATATATAGTATCTTATACTATTGATTGTGTATTTAAGACAAGTAAATATTAATGACATAGATACATGGAGCTTCTCAAGCTCCACCTTTGCATTATGTGCAATACACTTTGCACTTCTTCTTCTACTTACCATTATCATGATAGTAGAAGAATGCTATGTCAAATTTGGGTTATAATATCTTGACTCACTTCTTTGACTTTTAACTATCACCATCTATTTCTATCTAATGATCTTACTTCTTTCTATTAGTCTTAGCAATAAAAAGTATTCGAGATGTATTATTCTTATTTACCTTTAATTAGCTCATCTCCATGAGCCATGATGGATATCATATCCATCTATCCATGTTGCCACTACTATTTTTATCTGATAGAGGCTAACATCTGATATAAGGCAATTAATACATCTTTTCAATGAGATAAGATCTTATCTTCTCTCACATCATTAGATAGTGTAGGAGATACTTACTTCTCAAGTAGGATAGTCAATAGGTCAACTATGAGAACTATTCTCTTAATTCTAAACTAATATAAGAAGTGTGAGCCATTAAAATACTTAGCATCTAGCATGCTAGATTAATGGTGGTTTATAATATTCTACAATAGCGATGTAATTATATCAACATTACAGACATTCATTAAAATTAAGATATGGTCTTTCATCCTAATTTATACTCTCACTAATTTTCGACGAATTTTCATAACCCTCATTATGCAAAGACAGGATATCACGTTAACATCCTAGTGGGGACCAAGACCCTACTAACTTTATGGTGATGACCTTATGGTAGCACAACAAATCATCCCATACTTAATAAGTAGGCAAGTATTGCCAATTGAAACTCTTGCAACTTTTAGTCATTTAACCTCTAGAGTTATGATCTTGTGGTAGCACAACAAACCATATACTCTAGTTAGGTCAAACCCGCTTGTTACGTTATGAGAATGGATTCTTAGCATAGCCCTTGTGGTAGCACGACAAAGCCATGCAAATGGTCCACCCCAAAGTTCGGCTAATGCCTTAGCCATGATCTCCAATCCCTTGCTGAATAGGCCTTGTGGTAGCACAACAAACCCATCCAATCTAAGATTGGCTCATCAAGACCATAACAACGGAAGGCTACGTGAGTCATTCTTAATGTCTCACATTTATTGACCTAATTAAAATGAGAAGGGATTTTATTTTAGTCTCATCAACATAGGTGCTACATATAAATATTAATATACCTTTGGAATATCATATATTTAAGTTATAATCTGTAGCACACACCATGTATCAAATATGCATTAAAACATAGGTGATCATGGACTTAACCCTAAGCATACACCTAAGGCACCCCTATAGGTGCAATTCCTTGCTTTATAAACTTGAGTTGGCATGCTCCCACTTCAGAAGGGTGCTTCTCCAAGTGGTCCCGCTCTCCATTCTTCCACAACTTGGCTTCTAACCATTATAAGCAGCTAAAGGGTACACAGACCCTCAAATGTACAACTCATAATAAGAAACCTTGGTTTTAACCAAGGGGAGTGCACAAATGGGGGGAGGTAGAATGTACAATCAGATTGTATAGAGAGAGAGGAGGCACATGCAGGTCCCATTTAATAACATAACCAACTTAATTAACCAAGCAATCAAAAGCAAAGCAAATTTCAGTCCATGATCACCTTCATACACACACCAACATTCATCACATGAACATAGAGCGCACACATAATAATTATATGAGATATATCATATATACCATCATAAAATTATATACTGTAATTTTGAAATTCCAAATTTCATGCTTGTCGAATTTTCATAAAATAAATAACATGAAATGCACATATAAACAATTTACATGCATAAGACAAGCAACATAAAATATTCAGATGATTCATGATTTTACAAAATTTCTCAGAGCAATAAATTAATGTCCAAATCATAATTCTTCAAAATCACATTTTTCAGAATTTATTCGAACATTAATTTAATCAATAAAGGTTTTAAAACAATTTTAAAATCATTTATAAAATGATTCTATGGCAACCAAAGTCTAAAACTATTTAACAGGTTCATAAACATGTTACAAACCTATTAAATAATTTACCAGAACTTATATAATCATTAATTTCATTAATTTTGATCTTAAAACAATTTCAAAATCAAAATAATAGAATTCAATGGAAAATTAGTAAAACTCTATTTAATAAGTTATTAAACACTTTAATAACTCATTAAATAAATTCTACAATTTTTCAGATTTTTTTTGAATTTTTTTGGTAATTTTTCAGATCAAAAATGAATTTTAAACAATTTAAAAATCATTTTCAAATTATATAACTGGTGGCACATTGCATCGGCCAATCGGTGCCGGCCACGACCCCCGCGCGGCTGCGTCGACCCGCCAGCCGTCGTGCGCCGCGCGCTGCGCACCCGCGTCTGCCGCCGCACGTCCCCGGGGCCAACGCGGTGCGGCTAAGTACCCCAGCCCGGGTGCGCAGTCCTTCCGCCACGTACCCCGCATGCTGGCTGGTCCGGATCCGATCTGGACTCTCCGTCTTCTTCGCCCGATAAGGGCGGGGGGCGGATTGTGTGGAAACCCTAGAAAACGCCCAACTTTCGGGCCTTATTTGGGGGGTCAAACGGAGTCCAAAAAATCCGCAAAAATATGCGTTGGAATCCTTAAAAAATAAGGATTCTATTTAAAAAAGTTTCATCACATGAAAAATTCTATATAATTCTCAGTTTATGGAGGAAATTTCCACGGCCGCAATTAACCCAAACCGCAAATACCTCTCAAATCCGGCACCTCCAAGGGCCGTTGAGTGTCCAATAACAAATGTAAACTCTAGGAAACTTAATTTCCTATCTTCCTACGTCATTAGATAGAGGTATTTGAGTCCAAATAGGTAAGTTCATCAACTCCCCTTATTTCGGCCGGATATTAGGATATGATCATTGTCGACTCCGAAAACGGGTTCCGGATCGGCACCTCAAGATAAGAAGGTGAAAGATGGAATAGGGAAAAAGGAGAGTGAATCGAAAAACACTCGGAAAACTGTAAAAGATCCTCACCTCGGTCCCACACTCACATTGATCCCCGAACTTTCATCTCACGGCGTCGCTCGAGCACCGGAGATGGTTCGGGTCATGTGGGAGGAGAGTGAGGAGGATATGAATTTAGAACATGAATAAAAAGAAAGTGTGGTCGCCAGGAGCCGCGGGCTCCGCTTTATGTAATGGAAATAGAAAGAAGTTGACCGTGTGTACCTTAGCGTGGGAGAAAGGGATGTGAGTTCAACCTTCTTCTTCTTCGGCCGGCCGATGAAGAAGAGTCTCCAATCCAATGCTAGCTTGATAAACCTGTGCAACTAGAAAAATAAACCAAGTGAAGAAAATAATTAGAACTATGGGAAGTGTAGTAACTGTAGAGAGAATATGAGAAAGAAGCAATTGGAATCGAACTCACCGGATTGGGGTGAGTCCTAACCCCTTTTTTTGTATTTTTGATTAGGTAAAAATGATGTAAATAAACTAAAAGATGCTTTAAAACAATGAATAAACAGATTTAATGGAGTTGAGAAGGCTTATAGAATGGATGGGCTTGAGTTGAAGCCGAGTTGGTTGAGAAAAGGCCGGTTCGGGTAGCTTTGCACCCTTCTGGCGCGACTTCGGTGCAGAGGATGCTACGGACGACCCCGATGTCAGAATAGAGTTCCGTTTGTTTGAGTAGACGGAGGACTCAAAGGGGAAGAGTTCCTATGTTGATGACTTCTCCGAAATCCTCCTGTATAAGTCAGTAAAAATTATGAAAGTGGGCGGATATCAAAAGCAGAACCTGGATGCGCGCCCTCAGTGTAGCAACCGCCACGAACAAACGGCAAGTCGGAATGGAGTGCCGTCAGTTGGGGACAAAAGAGGACGAAGAGAGGGACAATTTGTATGTTGAAGACTTTTGCAGCAGAAGCCTTGGATTTTCTCCAGAAGTCGATGAAGATGGTGGATGCAGAACGCCCGGATCGAGCCTTCTCCTTCACCTCGGGATCGATTTCTTGACTTCGGATCGCCTTTGGACGTCGGGACGGCTTTAGAGAAGAGCTTGGACGACCTATGGACGAGCTAAGCCAGGGGGATTCAACCTTGGGTCGTTGAGAATGTCTCTCAATTTATAGGGGAAGGGAGACGGTGCAAAATTTAGAAACTGGGTGTACCGCGCCCCCGCGTTTCAAAGGAGACGAGGGCGCGCAGGGCGCGCCCTCAAAACAAGGGGCGCGCCCCCAGTTCCGGGGCGCGGTCTGCGCGCCTCCCTGTTTCAAAGGGGGCGGGGGCGCGTTCGGCGTCTCATTGCTAAAAATCGACGGAAACTTCCGGAAATTGCTAAAAATCGACTTGATATACGTAACGCGCCCCCGAACCGGGGGCGCGGTACAAATAAGTGAAAATCCTCGCCCGGAAACCTTCCAAAAACCCGGTTTAGAAGGTGCTAATCGGGGTAATTTCCGATTTAAAGCAACTGACCGCGCCCCCGCCTTTCAAAGGGACGGGGGGCGCGCAGGGCGCGCCTCCAGTTTGAGGGCGCGCAGGGCGCGCCCTCAGGTTGAGGGCGCGTAGGGCGCGCCCTCAAGTTGAGGGCGCGCAGGGCGCGCCCTTCTCTCTCAAGCGGAGTGGGGGCGCGGTACACTCTCTCTCCTGCGCGCGTGTTCCGCGAGCCGTATCTTGCAAACGGGATGTCCGATTCGGCTCCCGTTTGTCGCGTTGGAAAGATGGCCTCCAACCGCACCTCCTCAAGTCGGCAAACCAGCCGGAATGACTCCCGATGTTCGCACGGGACTTTCTACCGGTTTACCCTCTCGCGGAAAGCCGAAACCCGGTGCGAAGATCCGAAAGAGCACGGTTCCGGTCGAGAAATCTCGGGTCAACTCGGGATGACTTGAAATGATGACCGAACAAGTCCGGTACTATTGGACAATCCGAAGTCATCGAAAAATCTGAGATTAACCCGGTAAACGTGAATCGAAAGCCGTAAAAGCCGCGAAACCCTAAAATTGACTGAACCGGCCTTATCGCCCCGGTTGATAAAATATACGGCTAGAATGGACCCGGATGACCTGAAAAGACCTGGTGATGACCGGAAAGGTCTAACATGTGGTCCGGGATAGCCGTGTCAGCACAGATCGAAAAAAGCCGTAACGAATGTCGTCATTGACCGACGCCTGCCGAAATGACTTCTCGAAAACCCTGAATGTTACGGAACACATGCGGGACTCCCGAGACCTTCAGTTATGGTCCATTCAAGGTCGGTCATCGAGCAGGCTTCGTGTTTTTACAGTTCACATGTGGCTCTCGCTTGAAGGTTACGGCATTATTCCGGAAATCTTCAGTCCATTCTCAACTCACAAGGGGCTCCACCAATGTCCTTAGCTCATCTCCACGAGGCAATCCGGATCAGATAACGGTCAAATAGAAGATATCGCCTATGGAATAAGAGTCTAGGGCTCCGAATCAAGCCAATTTGGCGTGTCTACAGCTTGCCTCGCCTTGATGTCGGCTTTGCAAGGGAATGGCATGTAGCGGAACGGAGTGAAACGTAGAGAAAGCGTAGTGAAACGAGATGGATCGTAGTGGAATGTAGTGGAGTGAAATGGCGATGGACTGAAAAGGTGGCATCAAGGTGTAGATATAGACACGCTCAACGACCATATTCGGCAAGACGAATCTCCTCAAGTCTCCTGGTTAACCGCCATGTTTCATCAAGTCTTCCTATGTTCGATTGGTAAAAGATGTGCCATTGGCACGAGAGAAGAATAGCCAACCCCCAACGCGGTGGGGAGTCCCCGAAACATGGGTTCGTAGGTTCATCATCAGCCGGTAACCCGATCTTTGCGGTGTTCCTGTACTGTGATGGGCTAAAGTTTAAAAAAGAGATTAGTTTTGAAAAAGTAAAAGAATACCAATCGAGCACATTCGGGCTCTCTGATTCATTTAAGTCTTCCATGAGACAAGATTCAATTCGGAATGGAATGATCTCAAATTCCGAAAGGCAAATGTTTAAGCATAGACCGTGAAGATAATGACGGTGCAAGTTCTGATCAAAATTGAAGGCCCTTGGCGGGACGAAATGGCTGCTACGGTGGGATAAGTAGCAAAAGAAGTTGTAATGGCCTCTGTGGTGAAAAAAATTGAAAGATTTGAGGGCAAAAAGTGGTTACCGAACACGGTGGGATTAATAGATACGGTGAGATATTAGAGAGGTTGGTGGGACTAGAGAACATGGTGAATGACACGATGGGATTTAGAATGATCGAGAGGGTGAGAAGGTGAAGATTAGGAAATGATGTATGCAATGACAAAACAAAATGTAATGCAATTAATACTACATGATGCATGTTGGGCTCAAGAAAATAAAAATGTAACTTGTATAACAAATAGTTGAAGATATAGATTGTCTATGAGGTCAAGATACCCAATCGGGAACTATCGTCCCTCACAGCACAACTTTGGCTTATCCGTGAGCATTAGAGATGACCCGACCGTCGTAGATTTTGATGAAGGGGATCTCGGGTCAGGTCTTCTCCGTACTCATGGTCTTCAACAAATAATGCATAAGATAATAACACACGACTAGCGACATATATGCTAGTCGGCAAGTTATGGGGGTTTCCCATGTCAAATCTTCCGTTTCCGCGAGCAATTCCTGTCTTTCATCAAAATGTTAGTTCCGAATGAACAATAATGTTCACCCGTCCTTAATAAAGATCAAACATAAATGTATTTGATTTTAAAAATTTTCTGTATTTTTTTGAATTTTTCTGAATTTTTTGAGAAATTTTCAAAAACTTGACCGAACGTGCCCTCGAACTGAGGGCGCGGCCTGTGCGCCCTCAGTTTGGGGGCGCGGCCAGCGCGCCCTAGACTGGGGGGCGCGGCCTGCGCGCCCCCACCTTGGGGGCGCGTTCGATCCCAGTTTCCTGTTTTGATCGGATCCGAATCTGATTCAAATCGGGACCGATTTCCCCTATATAAACTCCTCTTAGGACGATCAAATCGTCCTACCAACACCCAGGATGGCTCCTCCTTTGAAAAAGCAGCGTGTTGGCTTGGTTCGAGGTATTTCAAGCATCCCGGGTCATCTAAAGGCCAGAATCGGCGCCGACTTGGTAAGTTCGCTGCCAATTTTAGCTTTCAACCATTCTCTTCTTCTTTTCCTTAAAAAAAATTACCTTTTACCTCCTGTTTGGGTGTAGGATTACCCAAACTTCCCTGGGCCTCGCCGGTATTGCTCTCCTTCCTGGCTTTCCGGCTTGCTTGACGTCCTCGGCTTGTCGGTTAGAGCGATTCTTCGAGATTGGGGCTTAACCGGGCTCTTGATCCATGCCAAGCAATATTCAGGCTACTCCCTTGACTTCGGTTTGATGGGAGCTCTTGTTGAGTTGTGGCATCCCGACACTCACACGTTCGTGTTTGGCAGCTTTGAGTGTATAGTTCTTCTTGAAGAAGCAGAGCTCCTTCTCGGCCTCCCTCGGACTAAGAAGGGAGAAACTGAAGGTATGTTCATCCCTTCAGGACCCCTCTCTTGCTTGGAGTTCTTGCAGGATTTTGTCGAGGCTCGGCAGATCAGCACCTTGTTGGCCGGCAAGCGAATCGGTGTTCCCAAGTTGGTGGCTTGGACAATCTCTCTTCTGACGGCTCCTGGTCTAGACGAGGACCGGATTCTGCGCGGTGCAAAGGGTTTCGCGGCTTGCCTTGCCGCGGTGTTCTTGTTTCCTGCGGAGGATGGTTTTCTGGAAGTTGATCAACTCTCGTGCATCCGCGGTATCTGGACCGGTGCGCGGTTGGGGCCTTCAGTTCTGGGCTACTTGTACTGCGGACTGTCCGCAGCTTGCGTGGGCCGTCCTCCCTTCGGCAGTGCGCTTCTACTTGCTTGCTGGGCCGATCTTCACTTTAAGTTCGATCCAGCCGGTGAGGTGGCCACCAGGTCGCAGCCTCTTCCGCCGTAGCCCCTTGTTTCCGTATGCCGATGCGCTTGGCTTTGGCGAGAGAGTCGCCAATAGGTGTGCATCGGTGAAGAAAAGGCCGGACCGGCGTGCTCACTTTGTCTCCATGAACCGTTCTAGCTTCTTGCACTCTTCTCGCTTCCTTGATGCGAAGGACTTCCTGTGTGTGCTTTGTGCCCGGCGTTGATCTCCGCCCCTGGTTACGGAGTTCGGCCTTTGTGTTGTACAACGCTCACCGTTGCCACTCCCAGATCGGCTTGCCTCGGTATGAGTTGCCCAAGCTGTCCCACCTGCCACCTATCAAGGGCAGGCAGCTTGGCTCTGCGGATGACGAGGAGGAGGCGATCTCAGCCGTTGCCTTGTGGGAGACGAGTCGGGTGTGCCGCCCAGGCCTCCTGATTGAGGAGGACCCTGACCGGAAGCGCCGCTACATCTCCGCGTTGAAGCTTCTACTTGCCTGAGAGTCTTCTTTTCCTGCTTTAACTTGTCAGCCATGTTGTTTTTTTTATTTTGAATAAACAATGAATTATTTATAGTAAGTTTGAGCGAAAATTCAAAATAAATTTACCTTGTTTCGGAAAAATGCAAGGCAAATGTTGACAATTATGATGAATATGCCTTGTTATTTTTCAACACCTTGAATATTTTTTAACATGAAACAAGATATTTTTGAAAGGTTTTAACATGCCTTTTTTCTTTAGGTAATTTTTCAGAGCAAACCGTGAGTCTGATGAATTTTCTTTCGGTGACTCCTTGATCGGCTCGATTTTCTGAACAAATTTTTGGTGCTTTCTGAAATTTTCGCCATTTTTATCAATTTTGCTCTGAAAAATACATTTTCAGCCATTTCGACTAGTAAATGTATAGAATTTCTCTCCCGACTCCCGAAAAATGTTAGCTAGTGATGATAAAAAACATAAATATGTCCAACTAATTTAGGAATTGAGACATTCAAAGTTATGTGAAAAGAGAGATTTTTGATGAGAATTTTAAAAGAATTTTTCTTCACAAAATTATTTTGAGCAAACCGTGCATCAGATCAGAATTCTTTCGGTGGCGTTGCGATCAGCTCAATTTTGTGAATCTTGGGTGATATTTCTAAATTTCTCCCATTTTCACATTTTTATTCTCTATAAATACCCCGTAGAGGTAAGAATATCTCATTTCCACCTGCACACCATCTCTCCTCGCGCCAGAAGCTCCAGAGTTCCAACTCAGATCCGGAGTCCGAGACGACGTCAAAGGTTAGTGCCCCTGTTACAAAAAATGTAGATCGGCTTATGCTCTTCGATTTGGTTCAAGTTTCACGCGATTCGGAGTTAATTTGACGAAGTTATCGCGAAAACAGAGATCGAGCAGATGAGAGGGTGCGGTCAACGCAAAACGTTGACCGCGCCCTCGGACCGGGGGCGCGCTGAGAGCGCCCCCGGTTCAGGGACGCGCAGACCGCGCCCCCAAGAGGAGGGCGCGGTCTGCGCGCCCTCTCTCTCCTCTCTGGGAAGGGGCGCGCAGAGCGCGCCCCTACAATGAGGGCGCGCTCAGCGCGCCCTCAAATGGAGGGCGCTCTGAGCGCGCCCTGCCTCTCCAAAGGAGAGGAGGGCGCGTTCGGCTGAGGATTTTTTTTTTTTTTTTTGAAAAATAAATAATAATAATAAAAAAAAAGTATGTAACAATGTTTTATGTCAACTTCCCCTTTGGCACAGATGCCGAGACATGTTCGCCGCCACGACTCCGATTCCGAGGAGCCCGAGCTTCCGGCGATCCGAGAGGTACATTTTCTTTTCCCGCACTTAATGATTAGCTCCTTTGCATTTTGACAATAATAATTGAGTGAACTAATGAAATGATTTTATTGCGAGGCCCGGATAAAATCTCGGATCTCGTGGGACCTGGTGCATGCGCCTACCCAGGCCTACCGGACTTCCAAAGCGAGTTCGGTTAGAGGAGATGGGGTTTGGGCCCATCCTCCGGGTGACTCCTTTTTGGGAGGACCTACCACTGGTGCAGGTCCTTCGCGAGTCCTGGGACCCGGACTCCTTTGTGTTTTTGTTCCCATGGGGGCACATGGTGCCCTCATTAGAGGATGTTGCACACATCACCGGTCTTCGTGTTTACGGTAGGCCGGTGGTGTGTGCCACCTCTTCTGACTATTCGCGGGAGTTCCGGGCCCTCTTCGCATATGAGCCCGAGTTCGACCCGGAGGATGGCCTACGCACCATCGCCAGACTAGAGGCTGGTGAGATGGTAGGCTTGGTGGATGCCGAGCGTGTCCGTGGCGAGAGCCAGACGGCCTTTTTCTGCCGCATGGTCGGCCAGGCTGCAGCGGCATTTACCGGGTTACCTGGCTCTTTGGAGGCGGATGTAGACCTGCGCCGCTTCCTCCTCTTCTTCTTCGGGCGTCTTCTGTTGGGCTCGAAGACGGATCGCATCCATCTGCGATTCCTCCCCTTGCTTGCTGACCTGGAGCAGGTTGGTACGTATGCGTGGGGGGCAGCGATGCTCGCCCATTTGTTCTGTGGCCTCCCGGCCGGAGGCGGGTTCTGTTTCGGTTGCCGGCTTCTCTCCTTTTCTTCAGGTGACTTTTAGCAGCTTTCCTTTCTTGTACACTTGTATTGCTCTGCTTTGTTTTGACGAGTTGTGCCTTTTACAGGTCTGGAGCTACCTCTACTTCCCCCTCGGTCGGGCACAGCAGTCCTACCCCGACCTCTTCCCCTTGATGGCTCGTTGGGAGCCCCTCCGCCCCTATCGGGGGCCATCGTAGCCAGCCGGCTTCGATTCGCTCACGATTCTCCGTTTCCCCACACACCGAGGTATGTCTTTAATTTGTGTATCAATATCCCCCGTTGAAATAATAATCATGATTTTTCTTCTCACGGGTGTGTTGGAGGCCATATCTCGTGACCGATGACCATCTCCGGCCTTGGATTGCCCACGCCGGTCGTGTCTTCGGCCGCGATCTTCATCTTCTCGTGCGTTAATGAGCTGGCGCCACCGTGGCTTCGGTTCTCGGCACGCGCCCTCGGTCCGGAGCAGATCGGTTGGAGCCTCCTCCTCCTCTTCCCCAAGTTGGTGCTCGTCCCAGGCGCCTTCTCCTCCCCGTGGACTGGGTGGAGAGGTACCATGCCTCGATCACTTTGTGGAATGAAGGTGGCGAGGTAATTTTTGGCTGGGCAGAGGATAGCCGAGACTACCTTCGCCGATACGCGGAGGCATACGGCCACTTGTTTGTTCCAGAGGGTCAGGTAAATGCTTCTTTCTTTCTTTTTGATTCTGTGTTATTGTTCTCTTCTGACCTTCATGTCATTTCAGGAGGCTCGGGCTCTATTGCTACGCCAACAGCTGGAGATCGTTGACCTTCGACAGGAGGTGGCCACTCTTCGTGGCATGCTGGAGACTGAGGTAGACACTGCCTTTGACCTTTATTTGTATCCTCAACAAATGATTGCCTTGCTCTGATGTGTTTTTCTTTTGTTCACAGCGGAAGGCTCGTGCTGAGGGTTCACCTCCTTCTCTGTCGAGGGAAGAGGTGGCTGAGCTCCGCCAGCATCTTAGCGAAGCGAGAGAGGCCACGACGACCAAGGAGGCAAGAGGTATCTTTCATTGTTGTCTATTCTCGGTTGTTGATTTTTCTCGGTTCATATACTTCCTCTTCTTCCGGGTTGTCGAGCTTCGTAGTAGCTTGTCCTCCCGTATCCAGTCCTTGGAGTCTGAGGTGGAGACATTGCGGTCTGCTCCAGCCGATCTTCGTTCCCAGATGATCGTCTCTGATCTCCGCCTTCAGCACGAGAGAGCCATGCGGGAGGTGGAGCGCCAGCATAGCCAGGCCATGCGATCTCTCGGAGCGTATGCACCTGCGAGCACGGTGTTCGTTTGTCGGCGGCCAGAGGCGACATTGCAGGTTTACCGCCAGGGCATCCCTTCACAGCCGAGCCAGAGTTGCACCCATAAGAGCAGCTCCCATCAGAGTGGTACGCACCGGAGTGGCGGGGCTGCTCGTTGGCGGGGTCACCACGGGCGGAGCCGCGAGGGCGAGTGGCCGCAGCCGAGCCACGAGCACGGTGCCTCGCGTTCTTGGCCACTTCTTCGCAGCGTCGCCGCAATGAGGCGGTGCTGCAGCAGCCTTGGCGGACACGGCTACCATGCCTCCTCCGCATGGTCATTCTCCTGGAGGGGGTAGCAGCAGGCACTGATTTCTGTAGTAGGCTTAGCTTTTCTGATGTTGTAGCTGCTTTTCTTTTTTGTTGTAGTACTTTAATGGCATAATCAGATCTTTACTTGTTTGCTTCAGTGTTTATTTGATCTGCTTGACATCGCTCAAAAGGGTAGTTAGTATCACATTTTGGCTTAACCCCTTGCAAGTTTGTCAAGGGGCGAAGCCTTCTAAGGGATAGCAAATAATAAAAATAAGTAATGGATGTAAGGTTAAGAGACATACCTGTTGGCGAGATTCTCACCCTCCTTGACTTGTGTTTCTTTTCTGAAATACTCAATAAAGGGGTTAGATCTGCTCTATGGCTTACCCCCTTGCCTATTGTTGTCTTGCCTTGCTTATATGTCAAGGGGGGGTAGCCTTATTAACAAGGTAATATGAACAAAATGACTGAAAATGAACAAGATAAGAGTTAAGAAAGCTTTACCTGCTATGGTGAGAGTCACACCCTTCTTGATCTTAGCATCCTGAAACACTTGATAAAAGGGGATTAAATCTTCACCATGGCTCATCTCTTTGCCTATTGTTGTCTGCCTTGACTTAGGTCAAAGAGAGGAGCCTTCTTAACAAGGTGTAATAATGAAGGTAAATATGCAATGCGGAAATGAAACATGCAAGACATAAAGATGCTAGCAAAGGCAAAATCAAGGTTATGCCAAGTTAGATGATGCATTTTTTTAGAATTTTTGAAAATATTCAGATTTTTTTTGATTTTCGAAAATATTTGACCTTTTTTTTTTTGGATTTTTGAAAATATTCATCATTTTTTTTTTGGACTTTTGAAAATATTTTTTTTTTTTGATTTTTGAAAATATTTGATTTTTTTTTTATTTTTGTGGAGAATGTGCCAGTATTGAGACCTTTCATCGATCTTTGAGTGTTGATCAAGATTCAAGCAATAAGCACCACGTGTGAATAAGGTTCCTTACCCAGAATCTTTCTTGCCCTCTTCTCTTGATCGGTTTGGATTCCCCCGAGTTTGGACAAGCCTACCCTACCCTAGGGGTTTTAAGATGGAAGAATAATAAAGGAAGTCTTTGATAGGATTTGGGGGTGTTGAGGAGGGTTTCTCTACTCATGTCCAAATTGCCCGTTGGGGTTCGGCCTCTTCGGGTCTTTTCTACATGTGGCACTTACTTAGACAAGTCTTTGACCTGCGGGGTCATTGCCCATCTTTTGGTGCCTTCTTTTCATTTTCTATTCTTTCGGGTACTCATTCAGACAGGCCCATATTTGTTTAAACCTGTGGGGTTCATTGCCCATCTTTTGGCACCCTTTTGCACCCTATGAGACGGCCTCCTACTAAGGCGGCGGGCATTTTCGATACTATCCTCCTCTAGTCCCCTTCACCTATCTTGGACCGAATAGAAGAGAATAGGGTAAGGTTTCCTTTCCGCCTTCAGGGTTCTGCCTTGCCTCTCTTGAGTGTTGGGCTATCTAGATTCTGGGATCGGGAGGTGTTGTGTGTGTAAGGTGATGTCTACCCTTGACTTCTAGCTAACATCCTTGGATCGATGACTTGATATCATACCAGAAATTCTCCATTTTCTTTTCTAAGGAAAATATTTTTGAGGTAAACGCCGTTCCATGGATGGTTCAATTTTTCTCCATCGGCGTTGGTTAGCTCATATGCATTGCCTGGATATTTTTCAGTTATAATAAAAGGCCCTTCCCAGTTAGGTTGCAACTTGGAGCGGGGACCACCCGGCTTAACGAATATATGTTTAACTACCATCTCACCGATTTCGAACTTTCTCTCTACCACCCTCTTTTGATAAAATCTTTTCAATCGGTTCTGATAAGTCCGGGCATGCTCGGAGGCGGCCAACCTTCTTTCATCTAGGAGTTCAAGTTGTGCAAGGAGAGATTCTCGTCTCTCATCGACAGGGATGTCCCTATCGAGTTGAACTCGGAGTGATGGAAGGAGTACTTCGTACGGGACCACCGCTTCCATCCCATATGCAAGAGCATACGGGGTTTGACCAGTGGGGGTCCGTACAGAAGTACGATAAGCCCATAGGGCATCTACAAGCTTATCTGGCCAGTCTGCGAACTTGCTAGACTTACAGGTTTTCTTGATGAGCTTAATCAAAGTTTTGTTGGTGGCTTCTGCTTGACCATTGCCTTGCGGGTAATAAGGAGGTGAATGATGCAATGTAATGCGGTACTGTTGCAAAGATCACGCAGCTTCTTGAGAGAGAAATTGCGGTCCGTTGTCGGTGACGATGTCGCCGGGTATCCCGAACCTCGGCGATGATGTTGCGTTTGATGAAGGAGCACGGTGTTGATGCCTTGATCTCCACGAACGCTTCCGCTTACGCCCACTTGGTGAAGTACTCTGTTCTTGTCGGGATGAACGATTTGGAACGGATTTCAGAGTTAAGATCACTTAGAGGGCCAATGATATCGAAAGCCCACATGGCGAAGGGCCATGGGGCATGAATCGGATGAAGGGAAGATGCGGGAGAATGGATCTTGTCGGCATGAAGTTGGCAAGAATGACAGTGCCGGACAAAGATGGAGCAATCCTCTTCTAGGGTTGGCCAATAATACCCCTGCCTGATGATTTTCTTGGCAAGAGCTTGAGCATTGACATGGCCCCCACGGACCCTGCATGTGCTTCCTTAAGCACCAATTTCGCCTCTTCTTCATCAACGCATCTCAATAAAATTCCGCTTAGGCTCCTCTTGTAGAGCACCCCTCCTAGGATGGTATACCTCTGGGATACTCTCCTGATGGCCTTCTTTTCTTTTGTATTCGATCCAGGTGGATATGTTTGATCTTGACAATACCTTGCAATCTCATCAAACCAAGGCCTCTCTCCCTCATCTAACTCTTCCAACTCGACTAGAGAAACTTCCTCTTTCTGCTCTAGATACTCCTTCCTGCCAAATCTCTCCTTAACTTTCAGAAATCGCCCATCCTTAATTGCTGGCATCGACCTTCTACGGACATGAATAGTCCGCACCTGTCTACCTAGCGGGACTGATAGAGATGAAGCTAAGGAGGCAAGGGCATCAGCAAGGATGTTATGAGCTCGAGGAACATGGACAAAAGTGAGTTTGGAAAAGAGCTTGATGTAGCAAGAGGTGAGTTCCTGGTAAGGTTTGAGGTTCGGATGAGAAGTTCGGTATTTGGTTAGGGCTTGGCGAAGAATTAGTTGGCTATCACCTATCACCCTTAATTCCGTGGCACCATAGAAATGAGCGGCGTCCGGCCCGGCCGGCAAGGCTTCATATTCGGCTATATTGTTGGTTGCTTTGGGAAGTCAAGCCGAAATGCCTCGTGGAATGGTGACACCCTCGGGTGATAGAAGGACGATTCCTATTCCCTTACCGTGTGAATTCGAGCCCCGTCAAAATATAATGTCCAAAGGTGGGAAGATCGGATCAACATTAGTTCGTCATCCGGGAGCTCCGATTGGACCGGGTCAAAGAGGGGTATAGGGTGATGGGCTAGATGTTCGGCAATGGCATAGCCCTTAATCGCCTTCTGGGGGACATAGGTGATATCAAACCGGGAGAGGAAGCTCGCCAACGACCTAACCGATCGCTTAGAACAGTTTTCTCCGGAAGGAATTTGATGGGATTGATGCGGGCAATAAGATTGACCTCATGAGCTAAGAAATAGTGTTTAAGCTTCGAACTACCCGGACTAGTGCGGCAAAGAGTCTTCTCCACTACGGTATACTTCGCTCGCATGGATCAAAGATCTTTGACAAATAGTAAGTTGCCCTCTCTTTCCCTTCTTCATCAACTTGTGCAAGGACTGCCCCAAGAGAATTTTCCAAAACCGAGATATATAAAACTAAGGGCTTGCCAGGGACTGGTGGTCTAAGCACAGGGGGACTAGCCGGTACCTTTTCAAACCATCGAATGCATCCCGGCACTTCGAATCCCATTTGAACTCGGCCCCCGCCTTGGTCAACTCATAGAAAGGTTTACACCTTTGGGAGTGTTGTGAGATGAACCGGCGGACAAACTGTAGCCTCCCGATTAGTCCTCGAAGTTCTTTCATATTTCTCGGAGGAGGCATACCAATGATTGCCTTGGCCTTGTTTGGGTCGATCTCTATGCCCCTTTTACTCACTATGAACCCCAACAGTTTTCCTGAGGATACTCCAAATGTGCATTTCTTTGGGTTCATTTTCAATTTGTATTCCCTAGCCCTTTGCAAGACCTTTCTTAACACTTCAGGATGATCTTTTCGGCTTTTGGACTTAACGACCAGGTCATCCACGTACACCTCTACAAGGGTATGCATCATGTCATGGAAGATAGCCATCATTGCCCTCTGATAGGTAGCACCAGCATTCTTCAGTCCAAAGGGCATGACGACATAGCAGTAGGTTCCCCAAGGTGTGGTGAACGAGGTCTTCTCCTGGTCCTCTTCGGCCAACCGGATTTGATTATATCCCGTAATAGCCATCCATGAATGACAACATTTCGAATCCGGCGGTGTTATCAACCAAAGACGTCAATATGAGGTAGAGGAAAGTCATCTTTAGGACACGCTCGGTTCAAGTCCCTGAAGTCTATACAGATCCGAACTCGGCCATCCTTCTTCATGACAGGGACTATGTTTGCCACCCATTGCGGATAAAGGACGACTTTAATGAATCTTGCTTGATGTAACTTGTCGACCTCTTCTTTCATCTTAAGTGCAGCATCAGGGTGGAATCTCCTTAATTTTTGCTTGACCGGGGTAACTCCGTGTTTCAAAGTTAGACGATGTTCAACTAACGAGTTGTCTAACCCCGACATGTCCTCGTATGTCCATGCGAACGTGTCCTTATATTCTTCCCGTAATTTTAATCAAACTCTCGTTCCTCGGTGGGAGTGAGGTTTGCGCTTAGGAGGATTGTCTTGGGATCTTCCGTGTTCCGAGATTCAATTCTTTTGTCGGTTCATCCACCGTGGCTAATGGTTCTTCAAATCTTTTAAGTCCGTATGCATACGCATCAGCCAAGTCCTCAATTCCATCCTCGAAATCAGGATCTTTTTCTGATAAGACCTCGTAAACTCCCAATGTATGATCTACATTGAATTTATCCTCATATTGGATTTCATTAAGCTGGATAGCATTTTCCAAAAAGCTTGGTAGCCTTGCACATTCCTTGCATTTTTGAGCTATTTGTTGGAGATATCTCTCTGGCACACGTTTACCTCGAATTTTCTTCTTTCCTACCCTAACTACTCCTAAAGAAGACGGAATTGAAAGGGTGGTATTAACAATGGGTGAAGGATCGAGCGGATCGATCGGTGAGTTGGAGAAGGGGGTCCCCGGTTGGGAGCACCCTCCGAGACGAGTAGCGACGCCTCCTCGATGGAAAACTGAGTTTGCGAGAGGACGTTTTTTTTGGGTATTTTGGGTATTTTCAATAACAAAAATGGAATGAGCCGATGGGGCTCGAGCGTAAATAGAAAGCTTAAGCAAATAGAAGAAAAATGGGCTCGCGGGCCCGATGATGACAAGAAATGGGCGTATAGGCCCAAAGCTAGTGAAAAGATCTAAGGGGCACGTGGGCCCAAATGGTGGGCACGCGGGCCCAAAGCAAGAAAATAAACCTAAAGGGCACGTGGGCCCGACCGAGTGGGCACGCGGGCCCAAGGTTGTTGGATTGGAATGGGCATAGAAGCCCGGTGGAGTAAGAAGATTTGAATGGGCTCTCGGGGCCCCGAAATGATCGGTTCACGGTGGCCATTTTTGGCCCAGAAGTGGGAATTGGGCTAGGTAGCCCATCAAGCGAATCCAAGAGGGATGGAGTGAGGATTTTGAAATACGTGACCGTAGGATACGGCTCACGCGGGATGTTGTTTGGAGGTGGGTTCGAGTGGACAAGTTGTTTGGAGATGGACTTGCCCTCGACTGGTTCTTCCTCCTCTATGAACAACCGAGCCAAAGATGAACTCAGGTTGTCCACCTCCTCCTCTTGCTCTGGTGCCTTCTTCCTCTTGACTGGTTCTTCTTCTTTGTCCCCGGCCATCATCATGGTCTCCCCTTTAATAAAGAATTTTTGGAGTCCCATGGCATTTTTTGGCCGGTAGACCATCCGCGGAGTGAACTGGGCTCATAGCCAAGCCCGTGTCTCTTTGGTCTTCGTACGGCTTCAATGGGGTGCACAACCCCCTGCAGCCTCCTTTTCCCAGCCCCTTTCTGGGCGATAGCCCATCCCTTTCATCATCCGCAACGCAACCGAATACGGAGGCGTCGTCAATACCATGACCTCGGGTAGCTCTGTGTAGTTGAAACCACCGGCCGGACAGATTTTGATATTGGTAGTGCGAAGAGGGGTCATCCACGTCATTCGAATGGGGATGTTGGTTACTTTGATCACCCGGCCCTTGTATGGGAACTTCGTACATCGATGATTAGTGGAGGCAACAGGCTCCTATTGCCTCAAGGTACGGGCGTCCCAAGATAGCTTTGAATGTAGGGTCTAATTCTAGAACGTGAAACTCGGCGGTGACAGCACACGGCCCGAGCCCTACTTTCAATGTAACCACCCCTCGTGCCGGCTTCCGGGAGTAGTCATATGCGGTCACCGTGACGGCAGAAGGCTCGATTTCTTCATCGGAGATGCCGCAAAGTTGCAATGTTTCTGGCGGCATGACATTTATGGATGCTCCGGTGTCAATCAAGCAGGACTTGATCTCCACGCCTCGGATGACTACTGCAACGCGCAAGGCGTACTTTCTGATCTCTGGCCGTGCCAACTCCTCCTGTGTAAAGGTGAGTGCCGGATGTTCACTCCTTGGGGTCAGGACGGTAATGATCTTCTCAGGCGGGAGGTCCTCATTGACCATGACCCGCTGCAAATATTGTTGCAAGATGTCCTGATGATTCTTCGACCTTTTTATCAACTCCAGAATTGAAATCCATGCCGGCATTTTATCTAAGTGCTTCAACAGGTCATATGCTGTGCCGGGCAACGGTTCTTCTACCACCTCCTCTTCTGCCTGTTCCTGTGGTTGTATCCCGACCTGGGGGAAGACCCTTTGGAACATCCTCCCGCTACGAAGTACCGGCGCCGCCGTGGTAGGGGGAAGTGGTGATGATGGTGATGGTAGGGTTGGTTGGTAGGTTGGGGAGCCCATGGTAGGTAGGGGTGGTGAGGATCGGATGATGAGGGGTCGTGGATTGGTGGAGGCCGGTATGTTGGGTGATGGTTGGGGTGTTGGTGGTGATGGTCTAATGATGAGGGGTCGTGGGGTGGAGGCCGGTATGTTGGGTGATGGTTGGGGTGTTGGTGGTGATGGTCTAATGATGAGGGGTCGTGGGGTGGCGGTGGTAGTAGGTTAGGTGATGTCTCGGGGTGTTGGTGGCGGGTCTAATGATTAGACGCCGTGGAGGATTAATGGTGGTCGGTGGATTAGGTTGGGGTGCCGGGTTGGGAGGCTGGTGGCGGTCTAATGATTAAGCGTCGTGGAGGGTTAATGGTTGGTGAGGGTAGTGGTGTTTGGATAGTTTGTGGGCTGGGGACGCCGCTCTCGGTATGGAGAGTATGGTGCGGTTTGTAGGTGGGGTTGGTATGGCGGGCATGGAGGTGATCTGATCCTCGACCTGCCAACCCTGGGAATGGTGGGTTGACTCCTCGATGGCGGAGTGGACGAGGCCGAGTCGTTGGTTTGGTGGTGCTGGTGCCGGTGCTTGTATGGGTGGATGTACCGGGAGCGGATCTTGGACTATGCCCGTGCCGAGAGGCTGTCTTTGTTGTACTTGCTTTGTCGCCGTGGTTGATTCCCCGACGTGCCTTCATTGCTTGAATAGACTCCCCCATCCGTCCTCCAATCGATGTTCCCCCGATCGTTGAGGTCATGAATGTAGCCTTTAAACCGAAAACGGACATCCACCGTGTGCCCGGTGATACCGATGATAAGCGCAAGCGTACTTTGTCATGTCAACATTCTTGCCGGCCATCCTTCTCTCTCCTTCGGGAAGCTCTAGCTGCTGTTCAGCCATCAATGCGTTGAAGATATCGGTGAGGGGGAATGGCAGCTGAGGGTAGTATTCTCTCTTGGGTCCCCCCCTCCTAAGTCGGTTGGCTGGTGGTGGCACTTGGTTGTAGGCTTGTTGTTGTGGTTGGGGTCGGTTGTAGATATGTTGTTGTTGAGGCACTTGGTTGTAGGCATTTGGTGGCTGGGGCGCTCGGCTGTAGGCATTTGGTTCAGCCGAGGCGCTCGGTTGTAGGTGGGTTCTTGTGGTGGTGCTCGGTTGTATGCAAGTTGTTGTTGTGGCCGAGGAGCCGGTTGAGGGGGTCGGGGCGGTATTGTTGATTGGGTGGTGGGTTACGGTATTGGCTTTGACGGTACCCACCACAGGTTACCCATGGCATTGATGCTCTCATTATTTACTACCCCTTCGGTGGTGGGTCCTACTGTGTGTAGGCTTTCTAGTATTACGGGGCTTGGTGTCGAACGGGTTGATCATGGATGCATCTTTAAAGTGGGCTTGGAGGTAGCAGGCGCTATCACACAACTCACTCATGGTTGTTGGACGGTGCATGATCAGGGAGGTTGCGAAGGTTGGGCGTGGTGTTCCCTATGAGCATCCTCACTGCTCCCCTGCGAGATGGTATCCACAAGCCTCTCGGCCATTCCCCTCCACCGATCAGCAAATCGGGCAAAGTCCTCATCTCGGCCTCATCTTTTCGCAATCAAGTCGGTTATCGAGCAGTCGGCCCCACCCGATCCTTGTACCTGCTCAGCGAAACTTCGTCTTGACAATGTCGAAATCGCCGCCTCAATGGAATCAAGAGAATAGAAATCCAAGTCGAGCGGATCCATCCAATGACCGACGGAATAGGAAGGCAAGGGCTTTGCGGTCATTTTTCCGGTAATGCGGAGTCATAGAGAAAGCTTTTCGGTGTGGTTGAAAGGATTACCGGTCCCGTTGTAACGTTGGAAAGACCGGTATCTCCGAAAGGAGGAAGGTGTGGGAATCGGGAAGGATGGGACGAGAGATTTCGGGGGTGGCTTTAGAATCGAGGCGATGCCTCATCTCTTCGAAACGCTCATCCATCCGGTTGAGTTTGTTCATTAATGCCTGGGTGAGGCCGGGATTCCCGAGCCGCGGGAGCAAAGTGTTGAGTAGGAGGAGGTGGGTTGGAAACAGGACTTGGAACAGAGGTATGTGGATGCCCCGTAATAGGGGGAGGGGAGACGGGGCAGGGTTGCCCTGGAGAAGAGATGGTTTGGGGCCCGTCTGCTGATTGAGGTGGTGAGGGGGCTTGATTTCCCTCGATCGGATCTTGAGTGGCGGGCATCTTGCCCTTAGTCGAGGATTGCACAAGCGAAAAAGATTCGGGGTCTAGATGAAGAGATAGACCCCGGAGGAGTTGCTCCACGCTAAGTGAAGCGGGTTGATGAGTAGGATTTTGAATTTCGGCTCCCTCGACAGGCGTTGACATGGCCCTCTGGGTTGAGCCATGGGTTGTTGCTGCTCGTAGTGGCCCGTCTCGTACTCCTCTTCTTGGCCGCGTAGTCCGACATCCCGATGTGTCTTCCGGACCTTAGAGTAGGCATCCCGTCAAATTTCCTTACAAAATGGTTGAAAGAAAGCAAATGAAGGGTGTAAATGCAAATAGAGTTTTTGTTTGATTATGGTTGTTTGTTTGATTTGATTTGGTTTCAATTTGGTTGTTTGGCAAGCAAGTTGATCACAAAATTTAAAGGGATTTTTTTTTTTGTTTTAGGTGTTTTGAAAGGAGAGAATTTTTTGGTTGTTTTCAATTGTTATGAGCAAGCAAGTTATGCAAACAAAGTTTTAAAATGACTACTCAATAATTTTTGGGTTAAAACCTTAGATTAGATAGATTGTTAGCAATTGTTCACTCAAGTAGGTATGATTCCTATTGCTTCAATCTTCAAGACCTAAGGTTATCACTCAATCACCACGAGTAGGTACTTGGGTTCTTCGGGTTTTGGGAAAGTGGTACAACCGGCCCAATCGTGCGGAGAGGAATACTCCACGGATGGGGACTTACGGAGGTCTTGATGGAAACCACCAAATCAACTAGGAAGGAATATCCCAGAAGAGAGGTAAGAATCCACCAAGAAGGTGGTTGGAGGGTGAGGGTGCGTTGGGAGAGAGAGCGCCCGCTTCGGATCCCCTACGGATCGGAACAAGTCCGGTCCCGGATGCAGTGCTAATGCAAAAATGAAAAATGGAGGGGTAGAAGGAGAAGAAGCAATCAATATGCAAACATGAATGAAAGCTATTAAATAAATCAAACAAGTGAATGCAAGCAAGACAAGCAATGATAGAGAGTAAAACAAGTAACTAGAAACTAGCAATTAAAAGGTGGTTCGCGCGGGAAGGCCGGCTTGTGTTGGAGTGTCCAAGTGGGAACAAATCTGAAGTGAAGGTAAAGAAAAGGATGGGTCCACGCGGGGGACCGATTTGAAAATAAAGTAGCTCACGCGGGGAGCCAAGTTTTGGAAAAGTAGGTGGTTCACGCGGGAACCGGTTTTTGAAGGAAAATGGGGGGTTCACGCCGGAACCGGTTTGTTTGATTGGAAAAAGGAAAGGAGGGCCACGGGGGGCCAATCTAATTGGAGCAAAGGGGCGGTCCACGCGAGGAGCGATCTGGAAGGTAAGTTTGATTCACGCGGGGAACCGAGTTGGAAAAAGAAAGGTGGTTCGCGCGGGGAGCAGGGTTTTGAAGGAAAAGGGGTGGATTCACGCGGGGGCAGTGGCAGAGTTGACAAAATGAAAAGAGAGCCACGTGGGGCCAATCTAAAGAGTGCTGCAAATGGAGTGGTCCACGTGGGGACAGTGATCTGAAAGCAAGTTAGTTCTTGTGGGGGCAAGGTTAAGAAAAAGAAAGGTGGTTATTTGTAAGAGAGAACCAGTTTCACTAAGAAGAAAAGTGGATTCATGTAAGAATACAGGCCTGGAAATTAAAGACAAGAAATCAAGTACAAATTTTTTCAGGATAATCTTAAAGGAAGAGTAATCAGCAAAGTTTTTTTTTAAAAAGTAAATTGACATAGGAAAAGGGTAAAGGACAAGCCGATTTAGCGCGGGAACCAAGTGGGGAAAACAACTAGTTGCCGCACGGATCGATACGGCCAGCACGGTTGGGAACATTGGTTGTCCCACCACCGTGGTCAGCCAAAAAACTGTCGAGCCTCCGAAAACGGGTTCCGGGTCTCGGCTTATCGAAGGTAAGAAGGTGAGAAAAGATGGAATAGGGAAAAAGGAGAGCAGATCGAAAAACACTCGGAAAAGCTAGCAAAGACTCCTCACCTCGGTCCCACACTCGCATTGATCCCCGAACTTTCAT